>PVKN010028590.1:0-13187 GCA_004027915.1 Capromys pilorides
GAATTGTTAAGTGAATTCAGCTAGGTGACAGGGTATAAACCAATGCTAATTGGTTGTGTTTTTATATACAAGCAGTGAATATGTGGAAATTGAAAGTAAAAACTCAAGCTCATGCCATCTAATCTCTCAGTACTTGGAAGGATGAGGTAAGAGAATCACTGCAAGTTCAAGGCCAGCCTAAAGTACATAGCGAGTCCCCGTCTCAAAAACACAAACAAACAAATCCCCCAAAATACCATTTGTACTCCTCTTTGAAATAGAATACTGAGGAATAAATTCAACAAAACACATGTAGGATTTGTGTGCTGAAAATCTATGTGTTTATAAAAGATGATAATGAAATTAAATCAAAGACTTAAATAAATGGAGACATAGTGTGTCTGTGGATTGAAAGACTCAAGTAGTAAAAATATCAGTTCGCCCCAAGAGATCTCTAGGTTTAAATGCAATACTGATCAAAATCCCAGTAAGGTTTTTTAATACACATAGGTAAGTTTATTCTGAAGCGTATATAGAAAGATGAAGTAACTATAATAGCTAAAATATATTTTTTAAGTAAGGAAAGAGTCTTTTCAATGGTGAATGTCTATAAGCAAAGTAATGAACTGTGACCTAAACCTCACACCCCACTAAAAATTTAGTTCAAAACTGTAGATTTAAATGTAGAGTGTAAAATTAGAAAAGAAAACAAACTTTTGAGCACATAGAAAATCTCTGCAAATTAGAACCAGATTGAGTTCTGTGAGACTAAGATATGACACAAAATACACAGTCCTTAAAAGAAAAAAAAAAAAAAGCCAATAACTGGACGCTATCAAACTAAAACCATTTTTTTTCTATGAAAGATCCTGGTAAGTCATTGAAAAGGTAAGTGAATGGGAGGAAATATTCAGAAACCATATACCAGCAGTGTTTACTTTGTTATCACGTGGAACCATAAAAATGACTGTGCAGGCTGAAACTCTGCAAAGGAATCTTTAAAAAAAGAAAAATCAACATTGTTTCATGACCTTTAAAATATTTTGCCAAACATTTAAAAAATACGTTGTTATCAGTTATAAGTGTATACAGAAATAAAAAAGTTGAAATACTAATATTTATGTAGTACATTATAATTTAAAATACTAAAAACATTGAAGTTTTTGTTTCTTTGGGAAAAAACCTTGTCAGGGAGTAGATTGAACAGTGCTTAGATTTTTCATTGTATAACTTGACCTGAAACAAACATTTTTTTCTTGGGTCTTAGTGCTCCTTTTTTGAGTGGGTCAGCTTCTAATCTTTTATCTATTGTGTTTTCTGTGTTGTGAAAATTCTCATAGTTCCTGTAATGTGAAGTTTTTGCCAGTGTCACTTCATCCTTTACTTTTAAATTTATGTTTGGAGGTATGTCTTTACTAAGTTTCTTTGGCTGTACGTCTATAGAGTTTATCAAACAGCATCAGTGTCAACATTTCTATGATCCAATCTTCTAAAATTCCATATATGGAAAGGCCAAATAGCTCAGCAGATTAAAGTGCCTGCTTAGGCTGACGCAGTGGCCAGGGTTTGATCTCCCACATGCTGTGCTGTCCCTGCCCCTGGGGCATGCTGAGATGACTGATTGAGACTGGGTGTGGTGGCACATGCCTGTAATCCCAACTCTTGGAAGGCTGAACACAGGCAGATCACTACAACTCCAATCTACATTGTGAGACCCTGTGGACCCTTACTAAAATACAAAAGAAAAAGAAAAAAGTAAAATTCTATATATGTTCTATTTGAATTTTACTGACTGCATTACCACATTTCATTTTTTTGTTGTACTTTCATCTTGGTAACCAGTTCTCTGTTGTCTCCTTCTCCTACTCTCCTTCTTCCTCCTCTTCCTTTCCTCCTTCCCTTCCTCTCTTCCTTAATAGAAACAGGGTCTTGCTATGTAGCTCAGGCTGGTCTTTGACTCATTATGTAGCCCAGAGTGGCCTTAAACTCACAGTGGTCCTCCTGCATCAGTCCTCCCAAATGCGGGGATTACAGGTAGTTCTTTCTTTTAATTATCTACTTTTGTGAAATCTATGTGTTCAGCCCTGGTAGATAAAGATACTATGTAACTATAATTTTTGCATCTGTTTATGAAATGAATGATAGATGCCCATTAACCAGTCTCTGGCAGACTTTGAAAGAAATCATATGATCAGTTGCTGCTGCTGCTAGACATCTAAATTATGTAATGACTTTGGAACTAAAGAGTTAGAAGCAATGTTAGTATTTCATATAGTTAATGTATTATGTAACTAAAATTCTAGTCATGGGAGATTGGTGTTATTTAAACTGTGGTATTTGAAATTGGTACATTTCAGCTCTGTGCAAAGGTTGAACTATCTGTATCTGACAAAGGCCTTGTATTTAGAATACATAAAGAATTGCTAAAAAAAAAAAAAAAAAAAAAAGAATTGCTAAAATTGAAGCCTGGGGAGATAGCTCAGTAGTATAAGTGCTTGCCTGACAAGCGCAAGGTCCTGAGTTCAATCCCCAGTACTGCCAAAAAAAAAAAAAAAAAAAAGAATTGCTAAAATTGAACAGTAAAGGGCCGGCGAGATGGTTCAGTGGTCTAAAGCGCCTGCTTAGGAGGGCTCAGGCGACTGCGGGGACTGCAGTTCGATCCCCGGCACCACATGCTGCGCCAGCGCCACCACCAGGGCAGGCTGAGCCAGCCACAAAAATGAATAAATAAAGAAACAAGCAAACAAATACATAAATAAATAAAATTAAAAATAAAATAAAATTGAACAGTAAAAAAATCTACAGTTTATTTTAAAATTGGGGGGGCTGGGGAGATAGCTCCATGGCACAAGTGCCTGCCTGGCAAGTGCAAGGTCATGAGTTCAAACCCTGGTCCCGCAAATAAAATAAAATATTTTAAAACTGGGCGAAGAACACAAACATGTATTTCAGCAGCAAGAATATGGGGATGGCAGATAAGCACATGAAAAGATGTTAACGTTATTAGCCATTAGACAAATTCAAATTAAATCCACAATGAGATATCAGCATTTATCTGTTACATAAAAATGGTGATAATACAGAATACTGACAAAGATATAAATAAACCAAATCACATATTGTCAATGAAAATGTAAAATGGTAGAGGCACTCTGAAAAATGGGTAACAGTTTCTTATAAAGCAAAAGATATGTATATCATATAACCTACACTTGGGGCCCTATTTATCCCATTTTGTTTTGTTTAAGCAAAAGCCTAAATACAAATGTTATGTTATTAGCCAAAACCTGGAAACAGTGTAAATGTTGTTTAGTACTTGGGTAGACAAACTGTGCATCTGTATGAAGGAACACTATTCAAAAATAAATAGAGATGAACTATTCATGTATACATCAATTTGGGGACATCAGTAGTACCCAAATCTCAAGGGCATTATGCTCAACGAAAGAAGTCAAATTTAGAAGGCTACAGACTGTGGTTCCATTTATATAACATTCTTCAAATGTCAGAATTACAGATATGAAAAACAAATTAGTGGTTACCAGGGCACAAGGATAAGAGGGAGCAAAAGGGCCCCTGAGATAGCTCATGGACTCAGCACTTGCTCAGGCAACCACAGGGACCAGGGTGCCATCCCCAGGACCATATGCTGCGTGAGCCCTGCCCCTGTGCATGCTCAGCGAGCAATCGAGTCTGGCACATGCCTGTAATCCTAGCACTGGGGAGGCTGAAAACAGGAGGATCACCACGAGACCAAGCTGTGTAGTGAGACCCTGTGCCAAGTACATAAATTAAGAATAAATAGCTCTTTTTGTCAGCCAGCTGAAATGCCAAAAGGGAAAAAGGCCAAGGGCAAGAAGGTAGCCCTGACCCCTGCTGTCATGAAGAAGCAGGAGGCCAAGAAGGTGGTAAATCTCCTGTTTGAGAAGAGACCAAAGGATTTTGGCATTGAACAGGACATCCAACTCAACAGAGACCTCATCTGCTTTGTCAAATGGCCCTGCTACATCCAGCTACAGTGACAGAAGGCCATCCTACACAAGCAGCTGATGGTGGCGCCTGTAGTTAGCCGGTTCATCAGGCCTTGGACCACCAAATAGCTACCTAGCTGTTTAAGCTCACCCACAAGTACAGACCAGAGACCAAGCAAGCGAAGAAGCAGAGACTGTTAGCCCAGGCAGAAAAGAAAGTTGCTGGCAAAGGGGATGTCCGCACTAAGAGGCCACTGGTCCTCAGAGCAGGTGTCAGCACTGTCACCACTCTGGTAGAGAACAAGGCTCAGCTCATGGTGATTGCACATGACGTGGACCCCGTTGAGCTGGTGGTGTTCCTGCCTGCCCTGTGTCACAAGATGGGGGTCCCTTACTGCGTCATCAAGGGGAAGGCCAGGCTGTGGCATCTAGTCCACAGGAAGACCTATACTACTGTTGTCTTCACACAAGTCAACTCACAAGACAAAGGTGCACTGGCTAAGCTGATGGAAGCCATCAGGACCAACTACAATGACAGATATGATGAGATCTGCTGTCACTGGGGAGGCAATGTTCTGGGTCCAAAATCTGGCTCATATTGCCAAGCTGGAGAAAGCATAGGCTAAAAAGCTTGCCACTAAGCAGGGCTAAGTGTACTCTTGAGTTTTCTGTACATAAAAAGAATAAATTGTACTTAATCCACTATAAAAAAAAAAGAATAAGTAAATAAGGGAGCAGAGTATGAGGATAAGATGGAGTTATAAGGAAGATACATAGCAGAGCTGCTTGGTGGTCATACTTAAACTTCATAGCTTGATCTGATAGTTTAGAGATGAGCTTTATTTTTTATGTATCTTGCCTTTTATTGAAATTTAAATCTATGTGATTTGCCTATGTGGCTTAACAAAAGAATATAAAATAGTGATAGAAAAAAAAAATTAGAAATGATGGGGGCCGGCAAGATGGCTCAGCAGTCTAAAGCACCTGCTTAGGCAAGTTTAGGCAACCTCAGGGACCGCAGTTTGATCCCTGGCACCACATACTGTGCCAGCCCCACCCCCAGGGCAGACTGAGCCGGCCATAATATTAAAATAAATGTTATTTAATAAATAAATAAATGTTAAAAAAAAGAAATTATGCAAGATTTCACTAAACAAAGTCATAGGAATTCAACAATGATTTTTTTTTTTTTTTTTTGTCTTTTTGAGACAGGGTCTTGCTATGCAGTTTAGGCTGGCCTTGAGCTCACTTTTGTAGCCCAGGCTAGTCTCGAACTTGCATTGATCCTCCTGCCTCAGCCTCCCAAGTGCTGGGATTATAGGTGTGCGCCACCATGCCTGGCCCTAACAATGATTGTTATATAATGCTAAATTCCCTCTCCTTCTCCTTCTCCATCTCTTCCCCCACTCCCTCCTCTCAAAAAGGTTGTCTTAGGGCCAGGCACCAACAGTTTTGAGGCAGTTACTAGTTCCTTATCCTGCTCACTTGCCTATCTTCCAATAGCTCTAGAAAGTGACTCAGCTTTCCAAGGCCACTGTGCCTGGTTTTGGCAGCCATCCAGCCATCCTCTAGCAACATTGTTTTATCCAGAGAATCAGGATGTGGCACCCTATAGCTGTGATTGCTCTGTTAGGAACTCAGTCTTTAAAGAGAGTCTGATTCATTTCTTTGGTTGGCGTTTTTATAGAATGCTTGTAACTGGGGAGAGAAATCCATAGGTAATGCATGAGCAATTTGGAGCTGACAGCTGCTCATCATCTTGCTTTTTATAAATATTCTTGCCTTTTGATTTTTCTTGGAAGATAGATACGTAAACTGCAGTGACCTTTTAGACTCTCTTTATAAACACTGTCCTCCAAAATTAGGAGGAAAACAGAGTGCCACATGTATAAAATATCCAATTAAAGTCTTTTATTTACCTCTAAAATAACTTCATTTAAAAAATCTTTATATGTATGTGGGGTGGGGAGGGATTGAAAGAAAATTGTTTGAGATTTGAGTATAGTACATACAGTCATTTAGCCATTTCAAACAGTTGAACAAATTGTACACCTGTGCTTAGTAATGACAGTGATTTAATTTTCATCAGCAAATTGCTCCTGCTCTGACAGCTCTTACCCACAGTTTCCTATATCTGGGTCTTCCTAAAACGTTGCTGGATTGAGTAGGACAGGACCAAGATCCTCTGATCGTGGTATGTACAGAACCATGGTGTGAATTATTTTAACAGAGATCACAGCCATCCCCCACAGGAGGTAAGGGATTTAAGGGAAGCTTGCAAAGCTTTCCTTGACCTCAGTGATTACAAGATGACTTTGCGTTCTTCCTGAACACTGGCACTCAGACTCAAATAAGTGAACCTGAGAAAATCTTAAGTATGCTTTTGAAGTAGAAGTCAATATGGGTAGATTCTGAAGGCTTTTTTGCTCTGGACATCTTAGAAAATACTAGGATTAGTTCTTTGGGAAGGGCATCCATGGTAGACCATACAAATCTTGGAGTTATGTCTCCAATTAATCTCCTCATTGTTGCTCTCCTTAGGCAAGGCAGGCTGAGGTAAAGCGGCTCTTCCGGCCCATTGAGGAGCTGAAGAAGGAGTTTGATGAGCTGAATGTTGTCATTGAGACTGACATGCAGATTATGGTACGGCTGATCAACAAGTTCAACAGTTCCAGCTCCAGCCTGGAAGAGAAGATTGCTGCACTCTTTGATCTCGAGTATTATGTCCATCAGGTATTATATTTCTTTGTCCACAGTCTGACTTTTAATTAACAACTCCAAAAATAACCTTGTTGCCCTAAGGCCTGAGAAAATGGCATCAGCTTCTTTCTTTTTTTCCTAAGGCATAGGCTCTTTTCAATCGAGGCCAGTGTCTTTTTAACAGACACATTCTTAAAAGCCACAGTAAGCCTCTTTTTCACTTGCTGTGTTACTTCCTTTGTTTTTTGTTTTGTTTTAGCACTGATGATATACAGAGTTAAAATGGCCATACTCTCTGCCCTATGCAGCTTGTAGACTGGACGAGGAAACAAAAAATGAACAATTGAACAAATGAGCACAATGAAGTAACTCAAGAGTGTGATAAGGGCTCCAGAGAGGAAACATGCGACGTAGTCATGGGCAGTTTTCTTAGAGGATGAGCCATTTAAGCTGAGCATCTAAGACTGATTAGGAGTTTTCCAGATAACAAAGGGAAACTAGAACCGAGGGTGGCAAACTGGTACTCTTGAGCAACTCTGGCTGGAAGACTGTGCTTGTAAATAAAGTTTTATTGGGATACTGTCGCCCCTGTTTGTTACTTGTGACTATTTTTATGCTGTAGTGACAGAATTAAGTAGTTATATCAGGAACCTTATGGCCCACAAAGTCAAAAATAGTTACTGTCAGGTTCGTTAGGAAAACTTGCCAGTCCTTGTTTTAGAGCATTCTGAGCAAGGTAAATAACATGTGTAAAAATTCTGGGGGCAGAGAAGAATTAGATGAGATTGAAAGCCTTGGAAAGATTAGGGTGACTAGGACTAGGGATATAGCGCAGTGGCACAAGTGCCTTCCTGGCAAGCACAAGTTCCTGAGTTTGATTCCCAGTACAAAAAAAAAAAAGAAGAGAGAGATTGGGGTGACTAGAGCACAGTTACAGGGTGGGGGAAGAGTAGTAGATGAAACTCATAATCATCTCCTGCCTCCCAAGTGTTGGGATTACAGTGGTATACCACCATGCCTAGCTGCTTTTATATATTAATTTGTTGACTTTTACAGTTGATATGAATAGGTACTATGCATGACATTAATAGGTACTATTAATTGGATTTTTGTTCTTTGTTTTGAGATAGGGTTTCAAATGAATTTATTGAGTGCCTGCTAAGCCCCAGTGCTGTTTAGAGTACTTGAGATATATCTGTGAGCAAAATTGGATCTTGTCTTTTAGTAGAGTCAGAGAGGCAGAAATGTCAAATAAATTATGGACAATATGTTTGAGGGTGATAAATATTACAAAAAATAAAAGGAAAAGCAGAATAGGAATTGATAGTGTCAAAGGAGCATCTCAAGCAGGAGGCACTGCAAAAACAGCAGTCCTGACTGGGGAGTGTTGTTGTTTGAGAAACCACAAGGAAGTCTGTGTGGTAGCACCTGAGATAAAGGAGAGGAAAGCAGATGAAGCATAGAGCTAGTGGGAAGAACATAGAGGATTCATAGACCATAGAAAGATGTGATATTGTAGGATATCAAGCAGAATGCCAAGATCTGACGTACTTTATAGAGTACCCCTCCAGCTGCTATATTGAATATGAGGCTGGAGATAGGGGGCATGGGTAGAAGGGTAGGAGCAGAGGCCAGCATAATGGTGGCCCAGGAAGCCATGTAATCATAATCAAAGGCTTGTTTGAGATCCTTATCTCGGCATAGATCTTCGCTGCTCCCCCACACATGATAGTGTCCGTGTACTGTATAAACTGACTAAAAGACATTTTTTCTTTGTTTAGGATTTAGCTTCTATTGTGAAAGAAGAGTGTGCAATGTATGTATCCTCAGGAATTATGGGGCAGCCTCTTCATCTTCTTTCTCTGCTTATAACTTTTCCTCAGGTCTTACATAGCAGGACTGTGATCCTCTTAGAGAAAAAACAAATCTAGATTCTCTTTCTCCAACAAAAACTCCTACAGCTTTTCTGTTAGAGATATTTAAGGTATTAAGGACTGTGGGGGTTATTGGCCAGCTCATCTTACTCTGATGTTGACTGCTTTTATTTACTTAGTTTTTCATCCTAACAGAGAGGGATGAACCTCTGAGCTTCAGGTTTCTATAGCCTCTTGCTTTAGTTTCACATGAAAGGCCAAGAGAAAGCTTAGCGTGCCCAGAGGAGAATAAGTACATAGGAAACTTGAGCTAGTGTGTCCCCCCCGCCATTCCCCTTTGCAGGTCTTTTGGTCACCTGGCAGTGTCATCTTGCAGGTGACATCCCATTATACTTTCGCAGGTCACTCTGTTGGAAGAGGGTCATGAATGCCTGGCTCATTGTCATTTTGAAGTTTAAGGGCCTTGGCTTGGGATGACTTAGGCTGCCAAGTAATAGTGCTAAATTATGGTTTTACTGGGAATTTATGGAAGACACAGCTTAGCCCAGATTTCCAGTTGTGATAGGGAATTGGAATGCTGAGTGTTATCTTTAAGGAAGTTATAACTTTTCTAAGCAGGAACTTCTCAGTCCATTGCCATTCCCAGTTTCACTAAATGGAGGTTAAGGAACCATGGGCTTCAAGGACCTGAACTGGATCTGCCCAAGGATTCCTTATGGCCATATTTGAATTATTAAAATAAACTATGTGAAAAGCAAAACCTTGTATATAGAAAACACTTCATGAGTTATTTATGAGAAACAGCCTTTGTCTGCCTTATCTACCCTAGGGCAGTATTATATGCCTTCCCTTGTGTGATCCCTTAATTATTTACTCCCTGTTTCTGTTCGTTCATTGTCCTGTCAGTATTCTGGTTCTTTCCTTTCCTCCTAAAAAGTAGAAAATAGTTGACATAGTTAACCTTTGTTTTTTCCTTAATGTATTACTTATTCTCCTCTTAACCTGAAGGCTTTGGGTGGAGACAGAGAGAGGGAGACATTTTGATTTTTTTCACATATAAATATAGGATTTAGTAAGTTAACTAGTAAAATGGTAGTGTAATACCAGTTTAAAATATTAATTTAAGTGCCACAAAAATCAACATGTCCGTTACAGGCCAACCTAGAGATATATGATAAGCAGCCAGTACGTAATTTAGTACTAATTTCATTGTAATGGGACTTTTTTACCATCTCTTGGGCTCATTGTTTAAGTACATTAAAGTCATTCAGCTTATTACAGTTACATAATGATAGAAATACTCTGTACTGTCCAATATGTACTCACTAGCTAGAAGAACAGGCCTAGACTAAAGCCTTTGTGAGAGTGACTTTTGTGCAGATTTTATCATGAATGTCCTCAGATTCAGTCAACCTTAGAAAAGAAGGGCGCTATTGTTTATTTCTCTCCTAGTGCTGTTGTATCATTCCCTCCCCAATTCCTGCTTCCTCACCAACAGGTCTTCTTTTATAGTCCTTGGCTTCTAATTAAAAATCAGCTTTTTAAAAATGTCTGTTGCCTCCACTGCCCTCATTGGGGTTGGACATCAGCAGGAAGCGTGGCACCATTTAGTGGTGCTCATGATGCCAGATTCTTTGTGTTAACAGCATGTATGTTTGCAGTAAGCTTTGTGACTCATTATGGTATTAGAATTTTCCAAGACATGTTTGGCATGAGCAATAGCTAGGTGCCATTTCCGCTATTCCCACGCAGGTACTTTTAAGTGTGTTACATGAATTAGAATTTCTCACATTTAAGATTATTTAAAATTTGGTTTGTTTTTCCATACCCTTTTCTAGTCAGAAAGGCCACTGTTGCTTTTTACTTGGCTTTAAACTTGTTTTTGGATACTAAGAAAGACTGTCAGAAAAGCTTTTCCTTTCCTTGATGGATGTTCTATGCTAAGCTGTACCTTTGTTACAGATGGATAATGCACAGGACCTACTGTCCTTTGGTGGTCTTCAAGTGGTGATCAGTGGGCTAAACAGCACCGAGCCCCTGGTGAAGGAGTATGCTGCATTTGTGCTGGGAGCTGCCTTTTCCAGGTGAGCTCCATTGGCCAGATAACGTGGCCCACTTGGCTTGAAGAAGGTTAAATTTGTACCTGTGCACATCTCTACCCAAATTTCAGTGTAAGAGCAGTGAAATTAGAATTTGATTCGGTCTTTATTCCAAGTAGATAAGAATTTTCACCCATGTTATCACCATCTGACTTTCTGTCCCCTTCATAACAGATCTTAGGTCATACTCTATTTTAGTAAAAAGCTAATAAGAGTTAGACTAGCCACAGATTGTAGTAATTGAGGAGAATACTAAAACTCCCTTCTGGCATAAATCTACATGTAGAAAATGAATAAATGATGAACCCGACAAGGAAGACCTTCTAAGGGGAATGTCTTCTTCTAGTTGTCTGGAACCAATCAACATGCAGTTAGGTCATTGTACTCTCTGGGTTGGGAATTCTTTAGAATTTCAATTAGTTTGGATTTGTGCTAGAAAACTGGTCAGGCAAAAGGAATGGGGAGACTGCGTCTTGAAAAAACGATGCCGAAAGATGTCAATATCACATCATTCTGCTCATCTTGAAAAGGTCAGGACATCTTTCTGCTGCCATTCGTCTATTGGAATGCTGTAATTCTTCCCATTTTTCAAAATCTTCCCTAGTATCATTTGTACCTCTAAAACAGGAAAAAAGTATTCCGATACTTGCTGCAAGAGGACTGGTGATATTAAGGCTAAATTGCCTAGATGTGGAGGTTGTGATGTTGCAGAAGAAAGACTACTTTGAATATGTTTACTGTGGTAGGTTCGTTTTGAAAAAATTTCCTTTGCCTTTTATCTATGCTTATCTTTATTCAATTAGAATGTCAATCTGATGCTTCCTTATGTTGAAAGAATTTCAGCATCTAGGAAGGCCAAAAGATGTGCTTTGTGAGTAGGGGCTGAGAGCACAGTAGGCTTTTGTTTTCTTCATCTCTGCCTACCTTGATCTTTAGGCCCTGTTGTGATTCATGTCTGTGTGTTCCCACAAACCCTAATGAGGTAATAGGGATTTTTCAGAGGTGGCTGAATGCTGGGAGTGTGTAATGCTGGGATTAAGGTTGTATAATTAGTAAGTCAGTCTATTGATTGGTTTGGCGTAGTTTTGGCTAGGATTAAGGGTGTGAGTGCTACACCCATCCTGGGGACTGGGGTGGGCTGTGTACCATATAAGAGGACAAAAAGAGTCTTGTTTTTCTCCCTTGTTGCTTTTTCTGTCTCCCACTGCCACGAACAGTTTCCCCTCTGCCGTGTGCTGTCCTGCCGTAGAGCCAGTTGATTATGCACTGAAACCTCTACAAACTGTAAACTAAATAAATGCTTCCTCCTTTAATTTTGGGTGTTGGGTATTTTATCTTAGCAACAACAGAAAAGTAGCTAAGAGAGGCCCTAATTGTTCTGTGGTGGCATTATAGATAGTCAAGATAGAGTTGGCCTCCAGGACAGCTCTATCTTCTTTGGTCTCATATCCTGAAGCTTCCTAAGAAGTCCAGGGAAATTGATGCAGCCATTTGGAAGGTGGAGAATCTTCAAGTTTTTCATTGTTAGATGCAGTTTCAGCCCCAGAGAAGTCCAGAATCTTATCCCCATAAACTTTAAATACTTGAGAACTTACTAAAGCTTGCCTTTTGCTTTTTAAGCCAGAAATGAACTAAATCAAACATTAACCTCACTCTGTCCAGATCCTTTTTGGAAATCTTTGCCTTTTGAAATAATCTCTACCTTCTATGAACAGACTATCCTACCCATCCGTTGCCATTGCTTCTGGAAATAAGTATCATAGGTGAACTGTGTAGCAACTTCACAACATACCCCACTTAAGGGAGAATAACTAAGTGACTTGAGAAACATGCACTGGGGCCTGCTTAGCAGACCATAAGTCACCCAGAGGCTGTGCCAATAGGTGGTGTTATTAAAACTTCTCTATGATTGTATTAACATAAGACCATGTTAACATTTATGCAGCATCACTAAAATTTAAATAGAGATAAATATAAAATATTGCAATTTAGCGTTCTGATGGCAAGCAAACTACTGTATTCAAAATGTTCTAGCTGGGTTTTTGATGGCTCACTGGAGAGCTGTTACAGTGACAGCATGCTATGGTGCCAGAGCTTTTGGAAGCCAACAGCAGGCTCCCAAACATGATGAAAATGTCAATGTTTTATTCAGAGAAGAACTCGATAAAAGGTAAGAATATTTCTGTTCTAAAGGCAGGTTTCAGTGCTATAGTCTGATATTCATTATTTACTCTTGCTGTCCTGAGTGTTGGCTCTGTACCTCTCTAACTGCTCTAAGCATTCAGGTGTGTACAGATGTATTACGTACATGTGTATGTACAACAACTGGATAAGCCTGTTCTTTGTAAAAAGGGCATTCAAGGAATCATGAGCACTGTGGAATCATTCATGGGCTTCTCTGTGATTGAACGGGCAACTTTTCTAAGAGAGCCTCACCTTGGGCTGGGGATGTAGCTCAGCAACACAAGGCCCTGCCTGGCAAGTGCAAGATCCTGCGTTTGATTCCAAGGAAGGAAGGAAGGAAGGAAGGAAAGAAGGAAGGGAAAGGGGAAGGGAGAGGAGGG
>PVKN010028591.1:0-13208 GCA_004027915.1 Capromys pilorides
ATGCACATACAATTCCTTTTTTAAAATAATATAAAGTACAAAATGTGAAAGTCTTTTTTTATCCACCATTATCTGTCTTACTAATTTTGCCAACAGCAAGTGCTCTAATTTGACATATCTTTTTGAAGCTTTCCTCAGGTTATATATATATATATATATATATATATATATATATAATATTCAATACTTTCAGTCTTTTGCTTTCATAAAAGAGATACATAATGTTCTGCCTTTTCACTTCATATAGCTTTGTTACCTTTCAAAACAAGTTAGAAATTGTACTTAAAAACAGTTGCATAATATCCCCATCCATCTACTCCCCTATTGGCAAATATTTAACTGCACTCTTTGTTTTTGCTTTTCTATTACACTTAGTGTTGAAGGGAGTAGCTTTGTACCCTTTCATGTACTTAAAAGACTATTCCTGGGGCTAGAGAGACAGCTCAGCAGTCTAAGTACCTGCCTGGCAAGCACAAGGACCTGGGTTCAGTCCCTGGTACTGCATGCCATGCCTGCTCTGGAACCCCAGGAGTGCTGTGCCATTCCTGAAACCAGGAGTGGTGGCACATGCCTGTAACTCTAGTGCTGGGGAGGCTGAGATGGGAGGTTCACTATGAGTCTGAGCTGCATAGCGAGACCCTGTATCAAATAAATAAATTTTTAATAAACATTAAATGAAGGAGAATGTTCTAGAAGCTTGGATGCTGTGCTCAGGGCAAGCTTTGCAGGAACAGCAGGCCAGTGTTGCAACTTCTACTGCCTTCCAAGGTACACAAAGAGCTTGTACTTCCCATAACTTGCTAGGAACGCACCAAATTGATGGCCCCAGAGGACTGGTCCAGAGCAGTCTGCCTAGGAGACTGCGTTCTCTTTCTCAGGCCACCAGAGATCAAGGACCACCAAGCTCCTGCTCAGCTGAGTTAATCCACCTGGAGCAGGAGATCTACATACTGCTATTATACTGCATACTTGAATTTGGGAGGTGTTCAGAAGCTGTGAACTTTTTACTTTTCTGTGACTCTAACCCAGACAACTATTTAGTGAGCACTAACTGTATGCAGTGCACAGTTGGGCACTATTGCTCATGAACCTGGTAATATTCGGCTGTATTCTTCATAATTTAGAATCTTCTGTCTATGGACATGATCTCTCTGTGTGTATGTAATATTTATGCCTTAGTTGAGGGCTCAAAGAAGAAATGTTTGCTTTGCTTTAGATTTTGTTTCAATTATATTTCACAAATAACTCTCTTCAAGTGGGCTAGTTTGTTGTTTATTTTTTTGTTCCTATCCATATAAATCACCATTTCTATAGAAAAACATCAAATTCCTTTTTCACAGAAAGTAGGGAAATAAGTTGTTTGCACATCACCATTTGACTTCCTTCACCTCTGTCCTGTTACACACATCTCAGCCACCCAAGTAAAGTTTATTTAAATTCCTAAGTCATCCATGCAAACAAGACCCCTACAGCTTAGGAGTTTAAAGGAAGAAATGACTAGGATTGTCTTTCATTTCTTCATTCTCTCTGCAAGATTCAGAATACAGAATAGTTGTTTTCATGAGTTAATTCACTACCTGAGACATTTGGCTTTAGTTCCGTGACCCTTTTCAGTGCTGTAAGTTAGAAAGGTATTCCTTGTCATAGCATCTCAGAGTTGACAGGGAGCTTCAGCGAATGTTGAATGCAGCACTCTAACTTCCTGTGACTTCCACATGACATAAAGTGATCAAGTGATCAGTCCGTTTTGGAATGAACAGATTTCACCCCTTACTCAGGCTGATAGTTCATGGTCAGCTTTTGTTTCTAGTTCTTACGTTTGCTGGACCAAAACTGATCTTCTTGTTGTTCTTACACAGTACTGGTTGCCCTCATGTAGATGGGTTTCTATATGGTGAAAGTAGTACGTAGAATTATCCAGTGTGAAGCACAGCTAGACACCACCTTCTGTGGTGTATATGCTATACTTCCACTGAAGCAACCATGCAAATAGTTACTTACTAATAAGTTCTATGAGTGTTGTACTTACATTCAAGGAAAGTCTCTATAAACTGGGGCTGGGGGTGTATAGCTCAACAGTACAGTGTTTGCCTAGCATGCACAAGTCCCAGTGTTCCATCCTCAGTAACAGAAAGGGAGAAAAATCCCTCCAAACTGTTTCCATTGGCCTTCAACTCATATTTGGAGTTTTCATATTATGTTAACATGACATGAAATTGGAGCCCAAATTCTAGGGTTTCAAAACTTCTACCTTTATATAATTTCTAAATTTGATCAGGGGCATATTTAAGCCATCAAACCAATCATTGGTAAAAATCTGTACAAGGTGATCGCAGAAACTCCCTGCTGGAGACTTCCTCTTGGATTGACTTTAATGTTTCTGTTAGCACCTTTGGTTACAGTCATCAACAGTGAACAAACAGCTAATGGTGTTCTCTGCAATCCATAGCAGCATGGCTTAGGCATGAACCTTTGCTTTATCCCCCCAGATGGTGAACTTTTTTGTAGAGCTTTCAGTGATACAAACAACTCACTACAGCACGCACTCCATAGGCTCACCACTATGTAGGCCTCCTTGAAATCCAGAAGCAGGTCGACTATCTCTTTGGTTTTCAGCCTGCTACTTCTATCATAAAAGGAAATGAGGTTAGTCTGGCATGACTTGTTTCTATAAACTGTGCCAGCTTCTTGTTATTGCCTCTTCCTTTTTGAAATACTCACAAATCTTCTGTTTGATGATGTGTTCTGAAATCTTGCTTGGGATTGATGTTAGACTGGTGAAATTACTACTTGTGACAGTCACCTTCTTTTCTCCTTTAAGGAAGTGGTTTTTATTTGTGCTCTCCTCCTGTACTTCTCCCATACCGCTGTTTTCTTTTGTCCCCTTTCCTCATACTGGAGAGCCTCTTTTCTTTGCATCCACTTACAACACTGTCCTCATCTTTCCTGAGTGAGAGCTACTCAGTGTGGTAGTGGGTGATAATGGGCTAAGGTTTTTACCATAAGCAATGTATTTGTGTTTTGAGCAATGCCTGAATCCCAAGGTGTGATTAGAACTGTGGTAATTTTGGGCACTATGGTAAGTTGTTAGTGTAATATGGGTGTCTTAAACCTTTGTTTCGTTTCATATAGTGACTTTCCACTTAGCCTATATGTATGGTTTTCTGCCAATTATGTTGGGGGCAATTGCAAGTCAAATTGATTGGCTAATTGGTTGTGGTCATCTGGCCTTCTTACTGCATGTGTAGCATCCCTGGAGGTTAATTGGTCCTTGAAGTTATTCACGGTTGTGTCTTTTGGAGTGAGAGTAGGGGCTGCACTAGCTTCTAGTCATGAGTGAATCATTTTTTACTCTGAAATGATTACTGAGGATTGATGAGTTTCTTTAACAATTTAAAAAAATCTATTATGGAGGAGTTTGATATACAATTGCCTTCTAGAGTCATTTAAAGTGGCCAGTTGGGTTCTATATTTTCTGTGATAAACTCATTGGAAGGAAATAGCTTCAAAAGTAGTGAGCATTTCCTAAAAGTGCCTGGAATTTAAATTGCAGCTTTGTACCAATACACATAGTGTAATAGTTTGCAGCCAAGTGTTTCAGTGAAAAGTATAAAGTACATTTTTCATTAAAAATGACCTCATATATTAATGTCACATAAAAAGCACTGGCACTAACAGTGATCCCAAAATTTAGAATCGTTATATCCAGGTGATCTTTCCATTTTACAAATAGTGTTAATGAGTGACCCAAAAGACAGAGAATGACCAAACAGAACATTTCGGAATTCTGCCATTTCTCCTGACAAGCCTGGCATTTGTCATTGTCAATCAGCACAGAAATTCTATCTGTGGTAATAAAAGGAAGGCCAGGAGTCATCTGCTTATTTAGACTATTCCTTTTCCATAATTAAATGGGAGCTGATGTTACCATCTTTGGAAGATCCAGCTTGAGAGTGAAATGTTTTTGCAATGCAAATAAATAGCAGGTTTGGGCCACTGCCCACTTTAGGGCCAGGGAGCCTTGACCCAACCAGCTGTTATATTCCAGTTGTTCCCCACTGTTCAGGGTGGTCTTCTAGTCCTTTGTTCCACTGAAGTGGGTGTATAGCCTTCCTCTTAGGGATTCTTTTAGTCTTTTTGTCGTAGGTTCCTGGCCTCAACTGATGTTGGAATTCAGGAAAGGCTAGAGGGGAAAGGTAGTAATTCTTCTTTCAGTGATTAGGCAAGCTCTGTTGCTTAGTTTTGGGTAGGATAGATCAAGATCTTAGGCAGGACAGTTTTACATGATTCTCTTTTGAATTGATGTTTTGGGGCCCTTCACAAATGGGGGAGTGGTGCTAAAGATCTGCTGTGCCTCTTCTGTTCAGACTCCAGCCTGCATTCTTTACATTGTTTTCTGTAAGTTTCAGGCCTACTTCCATTTGTTTTTCCCTTCTCAGCTTGTCTTTCCCCTGACTGAATAAGCCAGATTTTGTTTTCTAAAAGGAGATTAAATTTTTCTTTGGAAAAGACAAACAACCGTTCGTGTGTGTGTGTGCGTGCGTGCGTGCATGCGTGCGTGTGTGTGTGTGTGTGTGTGTGTGTTGGCAAGAGATGCTTGGATGGGGACTATAGGGCTTCATTCTGAAGTATGCTTTATATCCTAGTCATTGTGTGAGTTCTTAGACTGAGTTCGTTTCTTACCTCTCTCTGTGTGTGACTTTAGGCAGAAGACTTATTCTCTTAGAACTTCAGCTTCTTCAGTTTTCAAGTAGGGATGATAGGCAGCCCTACCCTATAGAGTTGTAGTAGAAGTCCTGGGAGAGAGCCTGGAAAAGGCCGGAAGGGGCTGGAGGTAGCAGTACCCGCTTTGGCTCCCAGGCAGGGAAGGGAAAAGTTGACTTTTTGATCCTAAGGATTCAGTATTTGACCCAGAGGAAGTCACATAACCCATCTAACCCTAAACTGTTTCTCTCCCTAGAGAACAAGCTAGATCTTCAGGGAGGAGGGACAATTCCAGTGCTGTCTTCAGCAGTGGGATGTGTCATGAAAATAAACAGATGCTCCCTGTACCCCAGGCCCTCTCCTGCTGCTAAATGACTCTAGGAAAGAGGAAACCAGCCGTCAAAGGCTTCTGCCACCCGCGCACAGCTGGTAGCTCCTAAGGTCACCATTATAGTGGCTGGAAGACTTTAGAAAGTATCCACTGAGCCAAGTCACTGATATGTCCATTACCTTAAGGTCCAAATGTTTGTACGCTACGCAGGTTCTAGTATCTTTCACTACTCTCTGTAAGCTGGGACATAATACAAATACACTAGATCTTCCGCAGCATTATTTTGGGAATAGCACCCCTTAAGACATTCTCAGTGGGAAGAAAAGGAATGTGGCCATGCTTCCTTCCTTCTTTCCCTCCCGCTTTCTTATAAGGAGGAAGAAGAGGAAGTCATTTCTCTTTTTTTTTAAATTTAAAAAAAACTTTAATTTTTTGATTGTATAAGCATGGCCCAAATCATGAATAAATGTTTTCTAAACATACAAGCTTTGTGAGTAGTTTGGGAAGGACAAAATTCAGAATATAATCTGGCCTTTGTCAGAAATAATAAACCAAAGGGCTTTTCACAAGCTATGTTTAGATTTTTAAAAAAAGATCAACCCAGTAAGACTGTGATCTGTTGCTGGGGAGACACAGAATGCTAGTAGATCATATGGGAAAGACCTAAGGACCAGATTCTACACACCTCTCAGCAAGGTGTTCCCACAAGGTTATAGGGAGCTCCTTTTCTTTTTCTCCTTTTTCTTTTTTTTTTTTTTTAATTTTATATATTTAGTACAGGGTGTATAGAGTCTCACTACACAGATCTGACTCACAGTAATCCTCCTGTTTTGAGCCTCCCAAGCTATGGGATTACAGGCTCTGCCACCAAGGAAGTCATTTCTCTTAAGCTGCTGACTTCTAAGTGTCATTTTACAGGAGATTCAGATTGTTTCAGCCAGATTTCCCCAAGCCAATTGGTAGTGTATAGGGCTCAGAGGTAAAGCTAAGTCTCATGTACCAAATTGGGGAGCAGAGAGGCTTGTAACTGCCAGAGGGTAGCAGAGGGCCAGGAGCAAGTCCAGAGCTGTTTAATGGCTGAATGGCAACCAGACTGGTTGAGGGAACAAGGGACACCAGAGGCTCTTCATTGAAAGAAAGGTAGGGTGCTCCCCAACCAGGGGAAACAGACATCCTGGGAGATGCTAAGTGACTTTAGCTGAGACACATCACATCTCTGAGTTGGCATAACTGTGGAACATATCTGGGTAGGGAAGGCCAAGGTTTGGGAAAAGGAGAAACAAAGCACATTTCCATAATGATCAAGTCAGAATGGTGCTAGGAGCAGAGTAGAATTCCAGGTTGAAAGAGTTAGGGTTACAGAAATACAGTGAGAATGAATCAGCTTAATCACTTATTGAGTGTCTTTCAAAAAAGTCACAGTAAGAGTGGCTAAGATCATGGAGTTGGAGTCACATAGGAACTGGAATTGGAGTCAGTACTCTGCCATAAATGACTTTGTTGTCAGCTTACTTAGCCTTTTTGCCTCACTCTGAAATTGCATGTACAGAGACTAAAGAAATGTTCATTGCCTTGGCTGTCTTTATCCAGGGTTGTTTCTGGTGAGATTGAGGTTACTGAGAGTAAGTCCTCACCTGGGAGCTCCATTGCATCCACTTTGCTACTTACTTTTCCTGTTAAGGAGGTGATGGGATCAGCTAGTGGGGGCAGCCTTGGTTCCCAGCTACCAGTAGCCTGATGGTTAGGTGGTCATGAAAACAGGCAAGGGCCAGGGACCAGAGGAGAGAAACAATATAAAGGACTCAGGAAGAATTTGGAGAAAAGCTAATTTATATGATGATTAGGAAAACAGAATATTTCGCCTTCTTCAAAAATGAGAACTGGGCGTGGTGCTGCACATCTGTAATCACAGCATTTGTACTGGCCTGGGGCTACAAAGTGAGCATAAGGCCAGCCTGAGCTGCATAGTGAGACCTGTCTGAAAACAAGGTATCTTTTTTGTATTTTCATGACTTAGAAGTAGGCAAGCTTAGTGAATAGTACTGTACCAGTATTAGCTTTTACATTTTCACCAATTTTCTGTGGTTATGTCAAGTGATAGTAACAGAGCAAGCCTGGTGAATGCAATTTTGTAACCTACCTTCCCAGGTTCCTTCTTTCCTTTCTTCCTTCCTTCCTTCCTTCCTTCCTTCCTTCCTTCCTTCTTTCCTTCCTTCAGTACTGAGAATCGAACTCATGACCTTACTGTGCCACTGAGCTATATCCCTGACTGTACCTTTTCTATAATTCCGTAATTACTTAAAACATAAGATGTTTTCTTAAAAAAAAAATAACTTCCCAGGTGGGCATGGTGGCTCACCCAGCAATCTCCTGCTACTTAGGAAGCTGCAATAGGAGGATTCCAAGTTTGGGTTTAACTTGGGCAATTTAGTGAGGGTCAGTCTTACAATAAACTTTCATTTCACAATATCTATTATATGTTTTAATCCTTATTTATACTTTTGATTTTAAATCAGAGAAACAATTCAGTATTTACACGTGTGTCCACTTTGTTTCACATAAGAATATGGTCTCAAAGTGCATCTGTTTGCCTAGAAATGTCTCAAGTTTGTCCTTCTTTATGGCTGAGTAGTATTCCATTATATTAAAAAACCACATCTTTATCCATTCATCAGTTGAAGAAAGTGTTCAGGTGGGGAAGGGCACTAGGGAGGAGGGAAGTGGAAAAGGAGAAAGGTAAAAGAAAAGGAGAAAAGAAGAAATGGAAACAAAACTTTTGTAAAAAAAGAATGGAAATGCTGGGGATATAACTCAGTGGCATAAGTGCCTACCTGGCAAGTGCAAATTCCCAAGTTCGATCCCTGGTACTAAAAGAAAAAAAAAAATAAGAGGGGAAAAAAGGTTGAAGGAGGGTAGGGAAATGGGGGATAAAAGTAAGCTATAGCATGTTCAGGTACAAATTCCCTATGATGAATGTTATCATTGTGTATATCTAAAATGTACCAATAAACATAATTAATGAAAACAGAATAAAATTTTATTTATTTATTTTTTATTTTTAAAGTTTTTTGGCAGTACCGGTGATTGAACTCAGGAACTCGTGCTTGCCAGGCAAGCATTTATTCTACTGAGCTATGTCCCTGGCCCCTCAACATAAAATTTTAAAAGGGCCAGGGATATAGCTTAGTTGTAGAGTACCTGCATAACATGTGAAAGTCCCTGAGTCTAATCCTCAGGACAAAAAAAATAGCCTCGCTTTCAACAGTTTTATTTCTCTACACCGTGTCTGACAATGTTTTTGACAATACATAGAATAGGAATAAAAATTCGGGTACTTTACAGTATATACACACATTGATCTCTGCCCTTTTTCCTCCTAACAGTTGGCTTGTGTATTTTCACATGCCATCAGGAGTCGACCAAAATATGATTGTTAATTTGTATGATGTACTTAACCAGCCACTTAGCGATCCGCATTTACATTTTCCCCCAATTTTATGTTAGTGTAAGTAATGCTGCGATGGCTCCCTGTGTACACATATCTTTGTGATCATTCCTGATGCTTCCTTGAGGGTAGCTGTGTCAATGAATATAAACTTTTAAAAAGCTCTTGATGCTTACGACCATGCCATTCTGTGGAAGGGTTAGATGAATTTATTTAGCCATGAGCCCTGTGTGGGAGCCTGTTCGTTGCACCTAATTAACATTCAGTCTTACCATTAGGAAGAAGCATCTTGCTGCCTCCTGTGCTTGCTTTCAACGTAGCTCCCTGCTGAGAATCCCAGTTTCAGTCCTGTGATTTTTATAATGGCCAGGGTTAGCCATTATAACCTCTTCCCCTATTGTTTGTATCATTTTTCTCTGTAAATCTTTAATGCCGTAGCTTCCTGGGATATTATTTGTTTAAAGAAACTATTTTACTGGTAAGTAATTGGAGGCTCTTGCTCTTTAACTGCATTTCAGGTAATATTGTGAAACTCACTAATATTTCATTTTTTTAAAAAAGGTATTTACACACACACACACACACACACACACACACTGATTTACACTTAATTCCACCAAAAGTTCATGGTTGTAAAAACAAATGAAGGTTGAACTTCACTGAATCTCCACTCACAAGGCTTTAGGGAACAGCAACTTAGCATGGGCTACATTCTGTGGTGCACGATTGGCTACCACTGTGTGTCCTTCAAATACAATAAGTAGCTTTTCTCTAGATGGGAGTAATGGCTGAAATCTGCTGGTTACCCTGCAGCAGTGCAGTGGAGGCAAAGGGCCTAGAATGTTCTCTGTGATGGAAATGGCATTTCTGTTCCTGGCCTACTATGTTGGGTCTGATTTGAGCTCGGTGACCTCACTTGACATTAGTAGTTCTGAAAGGAGAGTATCTGAACCTGTGTGCTGGCTTCTTATTCTGCCCAGGAACAGCTCTGTCAGTAAAAGAACTGCCACCCCAGGCAGGTAGTTCTTTCAGCTTTTGTCGCTCTTCACAGTTTCAGCTTCTCTCATATTTATAAGACTGCTTTAATAGTCTTGTCTTGTAATTACATCTGGAGACAGGAGACAGCATCTTTTGATAGTTCAAGTCCTAACGCATTTAAATTGCCCCCCTAATGCTATAAAAGAGTAAAATTATGTATTCTGGTTTGCACTAGACAGCAATAAATGTCAAAGTGCCATGCACTCGTGTTTTTAACTCCTTGATGCCATCTGTTTTGGGCTTCCTCACATGACCACACACTGGCGTTTTCCTATCGTCTGGAATGAAAAGATCAAGTTGGAAAATAAATTTCATTATTCAAAATATATTAAAGGGCAGAGAGCATTTGTAAACATTGCTTTGGAAAACTAGGCATAGCAATAAAGTGAAAGACAGAAACCTGATTCAGTAAAGGAAACATTTCACTAGATTGTCATCTACTTTATTTTTAAAGCTGCAGTAAGATGTAACGATAAAAAGGCCAATGATGCATTTCAGCCAAGTGATATGAACTCTTGCTAAACCAATTAAACTGTCAGTGTACTACAGCTTCCATTTTCTGTAACATGCTGGGTCACCTTAGGACAGTTAGTTACTTACACCTCCTTATCATTGGTGTAAAATCAATTTGGCAATCTATAATCTTACATTTCATTACTAATGTATGTTCTTTGCATGAAAGCTACTGGAAAAATACGAGATTTTTGAAGCCCATTCGCTCCTGTTCAGGAAGTCTTAGAGAGCACCAATCATGTTATGTTTTGAGACTTCTAGGTAGCTTTTGATCATACAATTTTTTTAGAAACTTGGACCCACTCTACAATTCTAACCATAGGTGTAATTCTGAATGTAGGATAAAATTGTGGGCATTAAAAAGTGAGATTTTTAATTCCAGAGCCTACATTTTTCACAATACTTTTTTCCATTTTTGAATGTGTGGGCTGAAAAATGCCAGAAGGTGGGCTTTTTTAGTGTCCTGTACTTGGGGTTTAGGGCTCCAGCTCTTCTCAAAGTGATCGAGCAGGTGGGTATTCATATTTATTACTATCACAGCTTTCAGTTTGGGTTTTAGAAGTTGTGAATTATAAAATGATAAATCAGGGGTATTTGAGAGAGGAAAGAGAAGGAGGAAAAGGAAGGATTGGAGGCTTCCTCCTCTTAGTACTGTAAGTTTCCCTTTTTCTGTGTAGGACAAATATGATAGTGCTTTAAGAGAAACAGTGTCAGCGATAAAATGTACATGACAGAGTCTTACTTTTAGGTGCTCATTAACACAGTAGAGGACAGATCTCTTCTCATAAACTCATAGAGCAAGCAAATGCATAATTAACATAGACTGTATAGCCCTTTTCTTCTGTTATGAACTCAGCAGGGTTCCCTTTAACCCTCCCTTATGACTATTAATCATACTTGTAAATACATTTCCTCCCAAAGCTTAATTTAGATGTGTACCACTGACATCTATGGCTGTATTAACACTGGACTATTGCAACTTGAGGTTTAAACTTTAAGTTTTCTTCTGGTTTTTGGTTTAAGTCATGGTTACAGAGTCAGTGAGGGCAATCTACTGTCTTAATTTAGATTTACTTTGTGATCAAACCTCCCTCTCCCCCCGCCTTCCCCTCTCCCTCTCCCTCTCCCTTTCCCTCCCCACGTCTCCCTCCCCGTCCCCCTCCCCCTCTACCTCATTATGTTGTTCTGGTCCTGACCCAGGGCCTTAAGCATGCAATGCAATGTGCTCAAGCATCTGTAATTTGCACATGATACAAGGACTCTGTGCTGCTCCCAGGCATTGCTAGTCTAGTTAAGATGGCTCATTGTTAGTCTAGGTACCATCTCTCTTGTTTGTATACTCTTTCCTTGGACACCAATTTAAATACATAGGAACACACTGAATGAAAAGAGAAACACAGAAGAGTTGAATAATTAAAATGAGAAAGAATTTGTACTTCCTAGCTTGCTAAGGAAGGTATTAGAGCCAGGTTTAACTGGCTTTCTTTGCATTAACTGTGAATACAGGCAGCTGCACCTGCACTGTCTCATTTATACTCAGAACAGCGCTGTGGAGAGGGAAGACTGTTCCCTACATTAGAGATGAGGCCTGAAGCTCTGGGAGGTTGAGCAGTTTGCCAAGGGCAGAATGCTAGCATTGAAATGGTACATTTTAGTTTCTATTTAAAGACTTGCACTAAATTTTAGTGTTTGATTTCCTTCATCAAAATTATTTATTATTGATAGAAGACATTCTTGATGCTCTAGACTACTTTCCAAGGCATGGTAACTTATACCATGGTGTTTTTTTTTAAGATTAAAAATAATATACTCATATAATACTGTTAATTTCAGAAAATAAATACTGTTAATTTTAGAGAAGTAAAGATAAGAGAGTTGGGGGTTTATCTCACTGGTAGAGTACCTACCTAGATTGCACGAGGCCCTGGGGTCAATCTGTGGTACTATAAAAACAAAACAAAACATTTGCTTATGTATGTATGTATGTATGTATGTATGTATGTATGTATGCATGTATCTATTGTGGTACTGGGATTGAACTCAGGACCTTGTGCTTGTCCAACAAGCACCTGTTCTACTGAGCTATCTCCCCAACCCAACAAAGCAAAATGTGATCCTTAAAAGATACAGATAAGAATATAATTACCCGTGATGCTAAATCCCAGATGTAATTTAATTTTAGTCCTGGGGATAGAACACAGAGCTAAGTACATGCTCTTCTCACTGAGCTACACCCCTAGTAAGATGCTGATGACATATTGTGGGCATTTTCCCATTTTATTGCGGAGATGTCAATGTCATTTTGAATGGGGGTACTCGGTATTGAGCCCAGGGCCTTTGCACTGAGCTGCATCCCCAGACGTTTTTTTTAATTTTTATTTTGAGGCAAGGTCTCACTAAGTTGCTAAATTCCGCAGACTAGGTTAAAGCTGCCATATTCCTGCCTTCACTTCCCACAGTACTGGAATTCAAGACAAGTGCTACCATGCCAGTAGATGTCAACGTCATTTTAATAGCTATACAGTGTTTCGTTGTTTGGATTGTCATATATTTACCTGTTTTATCTTTTTTATGTATTCAGTACAGGGTCTACAGGGTCTCACTGCACAGATCACTCTTAGTGATTCTCCTATTTTCAGCCCGTCAACCACTGGGATTATGGGTGCACACCACCATGCCCAGTGTCAGTTGCCCTCTCAGTGCGCCCTGTAGGTGGGGCCAGCACGGCAAGCTAGGGGTCAAACCCTGGCTGCTGCTGCTGTGCCTAAGCAGGTGGTTTAAATTGCTAAGGTGTCTGGCCAGTCCCATCTGTTTCATCTTACTTATCTTAATAGCAACTAGTCTGTTGGATTCAGAACGTCCCTCTGATGTAACAAAATGTCTGATTAATATATTTAGAATATGCTTTTCATCATCAACTAGTTGTGATGGACACTGTATAATATTGTACTCTTCTTTGCCAAGGATAATTTACTTGCACCTAACTGAAAAAAATAACTTTTAAAAACTACTCAGATATTTAACAGTTAACAATAAAGCAAGAAACCCCTGACAGTTGGAGCAAAATGCATGGTGGCCAAACATGACATATAATTTAAGGAAATCAGTGCTGCAACTAAGTATAGGACATCCATTCAGTGTAATATTATGAAGCTCTTAATACTTATATTTTCAAAG
>PVKN010028592.1:0-13205 GCA_004027915.1 Capromys pilorides
GGTGGGGGGAAATGGCCATAATAGAAGTATTAGGAGGTTCAAAAAGCAGAGGGAGTTTTTGCTCTTAGGTCTAAAGGCAGATTGCTGGTGGGGAGAAGTAAGAAGTGACACAGATACTGGAGGGCAAGCATGGTGATGCAGGACAATGAATTATCTTGTCCTCAAGTCATTTTCAATGATTAAAAAATAAATCAAGGACATCTCAAGGGTGCTCTAACAAAGCCAAGATGCAGGTCTGTGTCCATGGAAGCTGGACAGTGGGCACCAAAAAGAATGTGAGAGGACCGCTAGACAGTCTGCCTGTGGCAAGTGGAGTATGGACTGAGACCTCCACTAACTGTGAGCTAAAAAACCTTTCCTTCCTTAATTTTGGGTGCCAGATATTTTGCCCTGGCAACAAGTGAAAAGTAACCAAGATACTGCCACACTCTGGGAAAATCTGAAGTAACCCACATAGAGAAAATATACAGTGAAGAGCTAAGAGGACATAGAGAGAAAGTAATGCTTGGCCAGAGTCCAGTGTCTAGTGTCCTACTTTTCCAGTTCCAACCCCATCTGCCAACAATCACATAAGTGGCTCCAAGTTAGGAACACCCAACTGTGCTCTTCCTGATCTCTGGATCATTGCAACCAAGAGAACAAATAACTGCTGTTGTTTAAAGTCAATGTATTTTACATTATATGTTAGGCTGAAATAAACAAATGAGCATATCCACAATAAGTAAATCCATAACAATAACATGCAGATTTTGTAAACTGGGTGTGGTGGGCACACCTATAATCCCAGCACTTGGGCGGCTGAAAACGAGAAAATTACTGCAAGTCTGATCTACATAGTGAGATCCTGTACACCCTGTCCTAAACACATTAAAAAAAAAAAAAGAAAAAGGAAGACTTTGTGTCTTCTCTTCTCGGTTCCTCTATAGCCTGCTCAGGAAATATAGTTATCAAGAAAATTTATCCAACCAGGAAAAGATTAAGAATGGATATTAAAATTATTAGATGAATAGTGAATGGAAAAATCACAAAGGCGCAACTTTCCTTTACAATAGAATGCCTTTACAATAGAATGATCTGTCACCATCTTGAACAGAGTAACTAATGAAGTATCACAAATAATAGGACAGTTGCCCAGATATCACACCCTCCTTCTATGATGCAATATGAAATGTCCCTCATTGCTACCTGTGAGGTATTAGTACCAAAAGCTTATAAGAATCCAACCAGTCCTTTAAATTTAGCACACATTATTAACTATTGTAACTGTCCTGATAACCTATTTTGAAAACTGGTTTCATTGTTATGTTTATCCTTTATAGAAAGGGGCCAACAAGATAGCTCAGCAGTCTAAAGCACCTGATTAGTCAAGCTTAGGCAGGCACAGGGGACCATGGTTCGATCCTCAGCATCACATGCCACACCAGCCTCGCCTTCAGGTCAGGCTGAGCTGGCCAAAAAAAAAAGGAAAGAACAACACAACTGCGAGGGAGGGAAAGGAGAAAAAAATGGATGCATATAAAATAGCTAAGATAATTGTACTACCAATTTCTATTGGATTACTAAGAGTTAAGGTTTAATTATTTCATCAATAACACCTATGTTTGTCTGATAATCTGAGCAACAAATTTGATGATAGCTATATATCATATAACAACCATTAATTTCCTATTCTTGTTTTGAAATTCTGTATCTTTTTTTTGGGGGGGGGGTTGTTGCTTGTTTTTGTCTTCTTATTTTTTCTCTTTAATAATACTTTTTTTAAAAATTATCATATACTGTGTAGGAATAACAGAAAAAAAAGAGAATCAAGAAAAATACTGTGAGAAAACCATCAGACAAATCTAGAATTTATCATACACAATCCTGCAAGATACTGGCCTAATATCACCTTAAAAAGAATAGGAAGACACTGTACTAGAATATGAGAAACCTGAAGAACATCACTTACATCTAATGTAGTGCTACCTTTGTTATATCCTTACTTGAAAAGAAACACATATATAAGACATTCTGAGGAAAATCAAGACTACCGCAGTATAGGTAGTGTCCTAGTACTTTCCACATCACTGGAACACAATATCCCACATCTAAAGCTTAAAGAAGGTGAAGTCTATTTTGTCTCATGTTTCTGTTTGTGGTCAACTGGTGCCAAAGAGGAAACAACATGGTAGAGAAAATGGCACAGGAAAAGCTGCTGTCACCATGCAACCAGGAAACAGAGAAAAGAGGGATGCTAGGAGACAGGCACTCCCTGCCAGGCCAAGCCCCTGGAACCCTGTTCTTCAAGTCAGATCCTGCTCCTAAGCGCAGGTCAGTTATAAGCCCACATAAGTCAATCACATTCCAAAAGCCCCAGCTATAAATGTGTGAGACTCTTGGGGGACATCTAGGTATAAACCACAGCAGACAGCTTATTAGTGAGAGCCAAAAAAATATTATCAATTATATTATGAATGATAATAACATTGTGGTCAGATAAAGAACATCCTCCTTTGGAAAGGCATGATGGATCATTTAGGAGAAGTATAAAATCTGTAATTCAAAATAGTTCAGCAACAAAAGGAAGATAATAATGAAGCAAATATGGAAGAATGTGATGTTTTAGTTTTAGCTTTAGTTCTAGCTTTGATTTTGTAGCAAGGCCCTCGGGTGCCCATCCTCATCTTGAACTCTTAGATGCAATCGATCCCCTCATGCTAGGCTTACAGATGTGACTCCCTGCTTAGGAATCATGATAACTGTTAAACCCAGGGTAGGGGTTTGCCTGGATATTTTTACTCCTATTCTTACCACTTTTCAATATTTTTGAAATCTTTCATCAAAAAAAAAATTTACAGCTTAAAATCTTGTCAAGAAAAATAGTTTTTTAAAGCTCATCCAGCTATTGTAACTTTTGTAACTCACTACAATTAAATATCCATTCTCTGGATGCATAGACAGCTGATACACGTTCCTTGCACTGTCACCTGCCTTATCCAGGGTAATTTGGCTGAAAAGAGCACAGACTCCCATTTGCTCAAACTCAGTCAAGAACCCAGAGTCATTACTAAGCTCTCATGACCTCATGTAGAGTCAAGGGTAGGAATAGAGGAGACCTATCCTAAGGAATGAGAACTGAGCTCAGCAGAATTGGAATAGAGGTTATCTCTGAAGTTCATGGATTCGTCACCAGGACATGGTGTTTTGGCTTCTTGCCATCACTGACCTAATTCTGATTGCAGGATTCGTGTCTCTCATCTAATTGGCTGTAGTCTTCTGTGTTTCTTAATTCTATTATTATTATTATTATTATTATTATTATTATTATTACTGGCTCAGCCTGGCCTGGGGGTGGGGCTGGCACAGCATGTGGCGCTGGGCATTGAACCATGGTCCCTGAGGTTGCCTAAGCTTGCCTAAGCATGCCTAAGCAGGTGCTTTAGACCACTGAGCCATCTCATCGGCCCTGTGTGTCTTAATTCTGATTCACCAGAGCCCACCCCTATGTGCCTTTTGATCAGTCCAACTATGCCCATGGAGGAATTAGACCAAGTGATGAAAACCATAGGTGCTGATACATTAAGGTCTCAAGGCAGGTCAGTTCCCTCAGTGGGGAATGAGCAGGGCGCATAACCAGAGCACCTCTAGAGCTTTGCTGCTTGACAGAAATCATCCTGAGCCATGAGGAATTTCTGCAGTGATCTAGAGAGGACATATCTGAGTTTCTGTATCTCTGTGCAGAGCTGGTGTAGTCATGAGATCATTGTCTTGCTGATTAACATAAAGCAGTTATATTTCAGAACACAAGGGTTACCTGTAAATGGTCTGAAGTGAACACTTACCCGAAACTAGACAAAATGATGAAATGAAGTAGCCAATCTGCTTGCGTCTGAGCCGCATAAATCCACATGGACTTTCACTGAGGCCTAATATCACCTTTACTTTATTTAATCAGCAAACATGTATGGAGTGAATGTCTGTTCTCTGTCTCCTACTTTACTAGGAGAAATAGTGGCATACAGAAGAAATAGACAAAGCTTCTACATGTTGATAGTGTATGTGACCTCCAAAAAGTGTCAATAATGAAAGCATTTGTGTGAATGGGATCAATCTTAGGTCAAGGGAAGCCAAGTGTTAGCTGAGAGCCATGAGTACCATGAAACACAGGAAAGCTGGAAAGTTCAGATGAAAAACTTTCTAGAAGGAGCTTGACCTTAGGGGATAATAAGAAATTTTAAGGAATGCCCTTCAGGGTAGGGAGAATGAGATTATATATAAGAAATATGCCAAGCAAACCTAGAAAATAAATACTAGGTAAATAAGCAGGTTTCAGTGAAGACAAGGGAAGTATTTCTTAATAAGATAGCTGAGACTAGGTTGTGGTGGAAGGGCCTGGAATGCCGCGATGATGAGCTCTGGCTTAAGAGCAAGGCTCTGGAGTCAGGAAGGGAAGGATGAGATCATGTTTTAGGAAGTGCTGGTGTCAGGAGGGGGTTGAGAGGGCAAAGAGCTTTGCAATTTACAAAGCATCTTCACATATGAGTCATCTAATTCTCTCCTGGCAAATGGTTTCTTATGAGGCTTTTAGAGGCCGGTGCAGGGCAACATTCAGAAGTCTACACAGACTAGAGTTACAGCAATTAAAAAGAGTAAGTTACTGGCGCCAGGATGGTCAGACAGATCAATGAAACAGAAAGTAATATCTGGAAAGGGACCCAAATATTTATATTTATGTGTGTATAAATTTAATATTTTATCATGGTGGAGAAAAGAATAATTTAATAAATGGTTTTAGGACTATTATCTAACCACTAAGGGAAAAATTAGATAAGATGCCTGCCTAACAATTTTAACAAAAAAAATTTTTGAATGACTAAAGAGTGAATCTTGAATTTTAGCATATGTTTAATAATCTACAGAGTTTGTAAAAAGAGAAAAAGGGAGAAAGACTCCCAGACATTCTGACTCAGCAGCACTAAATTGGACTACAGGAATTAAGCTCTACTGGACACACAGTAATAAGTACATGCTTAAAAATTTAATATAAAATATGCAATTATGAAAGTATTCAAAATATAAATTAATATTTATCCCAGTTTCCACTCTTCTACCATGGAGCATAGCTGCAATTCTGAACAGTATAGCAAAAGAAAACGCAAGAAGACAATGAAAGATAGGAAAAAAGGCAGCCTGGTTAGCCATGTCTGAAGCCGAGGCAGCTTCTCTAGATTGTGTTTTGTTTCGGCCTCATGAATTGCAGACTAAATGGTGGGAAAGCCAGAAACACCATCAAGAGCAAACAAACAAAAATAGACCCAAAGCATTCTCTCCAGCAAAGGAATAAAGAAAAGGAGCCCAGCAGGATAACACCAACGCTGCCAGAGTCAAGCACTGTAGCCTCACCTCTGCCAGCAATGAAGAGCCCAGACTCAGTCCCCACCTGAGGGAGCCAATGCCCTCTCTGTTGCAGTCACATCAGAAAAGGCCTAGTGGACAATGGGCACAGCTAAAATGAATTATTCCATGCAGGGAGCAATAAATGGGCACACCTCCTCCACCCAGCCCCAGCAGATCTGCAGAAGCTAGGAAGCAACCAAGCACCACTCTTGCAGGGCCCTAACAAAGGACAGAGTACAAACTGCATCATAATTCCACAAGGCAATATTGTTCCCCCTCTCCCTGAGGTCATAGTCCTTCTAGAAATTCCTGTCAAGGGAATCTTTCCTGTTTAGTCCTTGCACAACTTCTCAGCCAACTTGACTGTACAGAGATGGTCACATGATAAAGTGTCAGTTGCTCATTGGTTACCAACAACCCATGACAAATCTTTCCAGGAAAAGAACAGGTGACAGTTATCTACCGAGCCATTCAGTTTCTCTTTCAACTGGTGCTATAAACTACAGAGGTTCCTGTACTTATGATAGGTCTGTAATCTGAGAAACCCACAATAAATTGAAAATATGATGTCAGAAACATGTTTTGACCTAACCTGCCAAGAATCATAGCTTAGTAGCACAGTACACTGTAGACCCACAGTGTGATTGTTTATCTTCATGATGCATGGCAGACTGGGGACAGCAGCTCACTGTCATAGCCCAGTATTGCAGGGGAGTCACATTCTGCATATCATAAACCCTCGAAAAGATCAAAATTCAAAATTTATAAATACTACAGTGTTCACAGAATGCATGTCACTTTCATACCATCATTTAGTTTAAAAATCACAAGTTAAACTGACCACATGTATAGTTACCATAAGTATAAAATGACACAGGGGAATTAAGGCTAAGGTGAAAATAATTAAAGTTAAATAAAGGGAAATTACCAGGTTTGCTCTTGTTTTTTGTTTTGTTGCTATTTGGTTGGTTTGATTTTTTGTGTTGTGTTTTTGCTGATTTAAACCTTCTCCTCTAACAACACACATGGATTACTTACATAATTATTAAAGTAAAAATAACTTAAAAAATGGCAACAGTTTCTCTTTTGCTTTGCTTGAGTTTAGTTTTTACTTGAAACTCACATAACCTATAAATCCTAGCCTGGCTTTAGCTAAGAAATTAGATAAATTTCAATACTTAAATTAAAAGACATATGTATGAGTCAGAAATATCTCTTCCTGTGCCTGCAAGATAGCTCAGCAGACTAAAGCGCCTGCTTGGCAAGTGCAGGAACCACAGTTCAATCCCTGACACCACATGCCATGCCAGCCCCAGCCCCAGGGTGGGCTGAGCCAGCCAGAGTCTGGGCATAGTGGCACACACCTGTAATCCCAGTACTGGAGAAGCTGAAAGCAGGAGGATCACCATGAGCCTGAGCTACATAGTGAGCTCCTGTGACAACAAAACACACAGAAGCAAAAAACAAGTCTCTTCCATCCACACACTGATTGGGGTTGGTTATGGTGAAGCCATTTTTTCTTAATCCAATTGTCCTTTATTAAATTATCGCTACCAAGGAAAAAATTTATAGTGAACACAATAAAGGGAAATGTGTTTGCATGAATATATGCTATTGACAGAACATGAAGTTTATTGTATTTATTTTTTCTTTTGCCACATTCAAATACTAAATAATAAAATAGTAAAACCAACTTTGTGTGAACACATGTGCACGTATGCACACACAAACAAGCTCACACAGACACACGCAGTCCCATCAAGAGTCTCCTGTAATATCTAGTATAACAGAGATGAATTCCCAGAATATGATCCCCCAAGGCAATAACCACAGGTTAAATTAAAGCAACTGGAGTCAGCCAGACAGCTCAGCAGATAAAAGTGCTTGCTTAAGCAGATAGAGGAGCCGGGGGTTCGATCCCCATCATGCCGTGCCAGCCCCACCCCCAGGGCGCACTGAGATGGTGACTGGTGGCACATGCTTGTAATCCCAGTGCTCGGGAGACTGAAAACAGGGGATCACTGTGAGTCCAATCTACATAGTGAGACCCTGTGCACTCTCAACTAAAATATAAAACAAGAAAAAAATTAAGCAGCTAAACCTGTTGAAAGTCATTTTTTTAATATCTTTTGAAGGAATCTTTTATTTATTTGGTACAAGGTCTCTCTATGCAGCCTGGACTCATAGTGATCCTCCTGTCTCAGCCTGCCCAGCACTAGGATGACGTACATGTGCCACCACACCTGATTTCGGGGCTGGCTCAGTGTGTCCAGGGTTCCAGGGCCAGCATGGTATGCAATACCGGGGATTGCATACCATCTGGGTCCTTGTGTTTGCCAGGCAGGCATTTAGACTGCCGAGATATCTCCCCATCCCCGAAAGTCATTCTTTAGTTTTTATGGGAACTTTGTGGAGGCTCTCCAAAACCTCTCAGAACCTAGAAAATCGATTGCTCAGCTATAACAAAGTGGTAATTGAAAGCTGTACCTTTAAGACCACAAAAGAATTGTTAGAAGGACCACTGTTATCATGTAAAGAACCAGACCTAGTAATTCATACTAAAACTTCACTTGCCCCTAGCTGGTAGGTATGGCCCAAAATGCCCAGAAAAATACGCAAGCCTCTCCATTTGGTGTTGTAAAAGAGAAAAGCAACAGACACTGGCTGAGTCCTGGCCCCTGTTCAATGTGACACCAGTGTTTGCTGTGCTTTGATCATTCATCCCCCCACTTGTACCTTACAGGGTTTGCACTTGATTGTCTCCAGTGTACAAACAATAACCAAAACTCAGAATAAAACAAGTTGGGCGAACATAGTTTAATTTAACTTAGCTAAGCATTGTGAAAGCTCAGAAAAGCAAAGACATTCTCAGAACACCTCAAAATATGCAGATTTACAACCAGTCCTTGCACCCAGATGGTGTTCCTTGGTTGACACGACTGGCTCCCCACCAAACCCACCATGCCTGCTTTAAGTTTCAAGGAAGGCTTAGCATTCTGTCTCCACTACCATTAGAACCTCTTCCCAAGAAAGACTGCTACACTTGGTCCTTTAAAGCAGAAATTGAAAGTATTGTCCTCACCCCTTGGAGAATTCCATTTTCATCAGAACTCTGGCTTCCCACCACTGGTAAAGCAGCAGCCCTTTCTATATGTTTGAGATCTCAGCAGCAGGCTCACCTGGACACTATAGGGCACGTAGGATGTGAGAGAGAGAGAGAGAGAGAGAGAGAGAGAGAGAGAGAGAGAGCACTCTTAGTACTAGCTATGTAATTTGCAGGAGCTGTTTCAAAATAAAAATGCAGCATTTCATGTGCAAAAAGAGATCAAGAATTTCAAAATTAAGATAGCAGAGCATGAAATCAAGCACAGACCGTCCTGGGCAGGATACCTTGGGCAACTGTCATGGCCCATGAAACCAGCCTGGCCCACTGGACTAACCTCTGCCATGGCCTGGGCTCTTCTGCTCGGGCCCAAGCCATACCTCAGGCTTGTACTTTGGAACGCAGGCCCATGTCTTCCTCTCAGGGCCTTCTTGCCCCCTGCCGCAAGGCCAACCCCACATGCTGTGTGTCTTCCTCCACAATCCTGCTGCATACTAGGGTACACTCCATCTCACACCCAAAGAAAAACGCACATGTCCTTTTCATGTTAAGAATTTCACATACAAATTCTGGGCTGCAGCAAAGGCACAGGGATAACAACAGGGGACATGGAGCTTCCAAGAGTCATCACGGTAAGGTGTCCTGGTATCCAGGGTCAGATTGCCTTGGCAGATGTCTGACCTGAGATACTTTCAGCTTTTATATCTGGAAATGAGACTCATAAAGCAGTCCTATGCTATGGAAAGGCAGTTGAAGGACTGCGCTGCTTATAGTGATTGTGACGTAGGATCCAGAGCAAGAAAACACACAATGGATACTACTTCTGCTGTTTTGCACCTCTCTTTCTGCAAGTTCTAGCTTTACCTAGCTTCTCCAAGCCTCAGTTTCTAACCTGTGATGTGAGGATAATAACACACTGATCTCAGAGGAGCAGATTAAAATCTGAGACTTGGTTTGAGGAGCATGCAGCCAAAACCACCAACCCCGGCATTTTCAACCTCTCAAATCCTTCCCACCCAGGCATCTGTCCAAAATGTCCATAGTTGCAGAACAATAAGATAAAGGGTAAATAGCAACAGAATATGCTTTTATGGTCATCATTCAGAGGCCATTGGGAGCCTCAACTGTCCACCTCACTGGAGATCTAGACTGCACCTGGGATGGGATTTTAGTGAGGGTATTTAATTCAAGTCCTTGAATTGGAGGCAATATTGTAAGTCCGTAATCTTGCCTCCTAGAACACTAGCTACTACAACATTGAGGTTAAAAGCCAACACAGGGTATTTCACAGTGATAAAGCCACAGTGAGTCCTCACTGAAACCAGATAGTTGGGAGTCACCGAAGTTAGTAACAGTAGCAGTAGCAGAGGAAGGCACTTGGTTTGGGTACCCCATAACACTTGCTTGGCTTAAGTTCCCTACTACTGTCCCACAGCCCAATTAGCTAAGGTTGTGGAGACTGATGTGGTCCAGCTAACCAAATTTTCTAGTTAAAGAAAACCTCGTTCCTAAAATTCGGTCTGCCCCATGACATTTCTAACACATTTCAATCCACTCTTGCTACAACCCCCAGCCCAGAGCAGAGGATGAGCAGAGGGCTGCCAAGGGTTCATTTGGTAAACAGTGCTCAGCAGTTATATGATAGAAGGGAATGGAATAGAGTAAGACACTCTCAACTACCCAAGATTGCTGGCTTTTGTGAAGTTTCAGTAGAGAGTGCTAGGAGAAAGAAAGAGAGCAGCATTTAGTATTGACTTTCTCCTGCAATGGCAAAAGTTAATTAACATTAATTATGGTGCTTCTAGATGGAGCTCACACTAAGCTGAGATGTCAGAAAAGCCCCAGGGCACAAAAGGACATGTAGACAATTTCAGCCAAGGAGAGTCTCCTTCCGTTACACTTGGACATCTGATTGAAGTCTGTGTGGCATTAGTCCCTGCAATAAACAAAATGTAGGACTCAGAAAATCTTTAATATCCAACACAGAAAGAGAGTTTTAGTGAAGGTGAATAGGTAAAAGATGAATGTAAATGCATTTAGTTCAGAGCCTGGCACACAGCAAGTGGAAAATAATACCAGCTTTTGTTATTATAGGTGGTCTTGCTAGACAAGTTTTTCCCTCCGCTTTACCACTGACACACTAGAGTCTGTCCAGATTTGGTGACACACAAGACCCAGGGCATCTCAGTTGGGTGTACCCTTGTGGGATATTCATTCCACTAGTCTATTCTATGGGAAACTTTATGTTTTAAATAAGCAAAAGAATTTAAAATCTGCACAGTTGAGAAGTTGGCAAGAAGCTTTTGAACACTTTTCCTTGAAATTTTTTAGGAAGGTGTCTATTAAGACAATGAGGTCATAATCACAGAAAGGTTTCTTCAGTCTAGAAGTAGCAGAAAGCACATAGCCATTGACTTACAGCCCAAAAGGTATCAGGGAAATAAATGAGAATTTTTTAATCAACCTGAGGTGATAAGAAAATCTTCCAAATCACAGGAGACATAGTGTCATTTCCAACATCATTACTCTGATGTGAAGACCCAGGTGAGACATCTGATTTAAATTGGAAGTTGATAACTTCAAACACAAAGAGAATCACGGTCTCAGATAACCTAACCTGAAAATTCCTGGAATCCTCAGACTACTTTGTACATCCTTTTTTCCAAAGCAGTCTTGCTTTTTCCCTGCAGCACTGTGTAACAATGAATAGGAGCATGAGTCTCACACCTAGAAGTCATTCAAGAGCCTGAGGCACTCACAGGCAGGTATTTTGGAAAGTAACTAAATCATGGGAGTTTGTAGCTGACTTGCTATTGGAAGGTAAGATCTGGTAAGAAAATGTAGTTGTCTGGGGTTGGGGCCTAGAAGGGTTGAGTTCCCTTGGTCTCCTTTTCTTTCTTTGCTTCTCGCTGCCATGACATGAGCAGCTGTTTCTCTGCCCTGCCCCGCTGCCATGCTGTCCTGCCTTGAAATCACAAGCCTATAGACTGAATTTGTATAACTGTGAACCAAAATATACCTCTCCTTTAGTTTGTGGATATCACACATTGTGTCCAAGGGATGATGAGATTGGCTAAGGCTATGGGGAATGGCGTGGTCTAGCTAACCAAATTTTCTAGTTAGATAAAAGCTGGTTCCTAAATCTCTGTGTGTCCCATGATTTTTCTAACACATCTGAATCCACTTCGCCACATCCCAAAGTGGATTGTAGGTGACAAAATGTACTTTTGTTTCAAGATTACATCTCTTTTTATTTTTTTAGGACCTTCATTCTGAACACTGTGAGCAGGCAATGGCACTGTTCAGAGGTCAGATGTTCAGATCCCCAGTCTGTCACCTACTAGCTGAGTAACATTACCCAAATTACTTACCCTCTTTATGCCTGCCTCTCCTTCTTGTGAAGTCAAGGTCATAGCATCTATACCACATCCTAAGATTTGGATAAGGGCTCCCAAAGGTTCGTGTTTTGGAGTCAGAGTATCCAGACTGGGTGCAACTGGGAGATAGTGGCGCCTTCACCTTAGGTGTTTGTTACAGTGATACAAAGCTAATACACCACAGATGTTTCACAAGGATAACACATGTCTCATTACCCGCAGAGCTCCCTCTCAGGGCTGTGAAAGCAGATGGAAAATGTATGGGAGAAGTGTTATGTCTGCACTGATGCCAGAGGCCTTTTTTTTTGTTTGTTTGTTTTTGTTTTTTTTTATTTTTTTTATTTATTTTTAATTATTATTATTATTTTTGTTAAATTTTATTTATTTGTTTGCTTGTTGTGTTTGTTTGTTTCTTTATTTATTCATTTTGTGGCTGGCTCAGCCTGCCCTGGTGGTGGGGCTGGCGCAGCATGTGGTGCCGGGGATCGAACCGCAGTCCCTGCAGTTGCCTGAGCTTTCCTTAGCAGGCGCTTTAGACCACTGAACCATCTCGCCAGCCCGGCCTTTTGATTTTTTTTTTTTTTTTTTTTTCTTGTGGCTGGCTCAGCCCAACCTGGGGTTGGGACTGGCATGGCATGTGATGCCGTGGGATTGAACCGCAGTTCCTACACACTTGCCTAAGCCTACCTAAGCAGGTACTTTAGACCACTGAGTTATCTCACCAGCCCCTAGAGGCCTTTTGAGAGTTTCTTTACCAAAACAAATTCTTTAATATCTGACTATTTTCTCTTACTTGCTATCTAAAAAACAGAAAGAACTACACTCTGCTTAGACAATCTTGCAAATCCATAAATTTACATAACTTGAAGGGCTCTCTGCTTATTTTCTGTGAAAGAGCAGAACAGTTCATGACAGTTGTAGAGCCCAGGAGACAGTTTCCAGGTGACTAGCTTATGAGATGACCAGATAGTTCTCCTAAGGGTTAATCCCTGCACTTCCAGCTAGTGCTTGTGGGGTTGCTGACTGCAACCCCAAACTCCAAACATAAGAGAATCATAAATCCAAAAGGTTGGAAGATACCATAAAAGCCACCTAAAAAAGTAGCTCGTATCTGGAAGATTTATTTTTTTTATTTTATTTTATTTTTTTATTTTTTTTTAAATTAAGGTTTATTGAAAGTATTTCATTATTTGACCAATCTTACATACCTATATCTATTAATCTAAAAAGATTTGATGATGAAGATATGTAATACAACCATTGTTAAATTTTTGTTCTTGTTTTGAGATTCTGTACTATATGTACTCTTGCTTGTTACTGTTTTTCTATCTTTGTTTCTGCTGTTTTTA
>PVKN010028593.1:0-13207 GCA_004027915.1 Capromys pilorides
TAGTTTTCAGCTGAATTCTACAAAATGTTCAAAGAATTACTAACAAGACTTGATAAACGCTCCCAAAAATTAAAGCTACAGAAAATATTTCCTTTCTTTCTTTTCTTTTCTTTTCTTTCTTTCTTTCTTTCTTTCTTTCTTTCTTTCTTTCTTTCTTTAGTACAGGGTCTTGTTATGTAGCTTGGACTCCTAGTGACCCTGTTTCAGACTTCCTAGCATTGGGATTACAGGTGTGCCACCACACCTGGTTTTGGTGGCTGGCACAGGGCACCCATAGTTACAGGGGCTGGTACAGCATGCGATACTGGGGGCCACTGGGGACTGAACCTGGGAGGCTTTGCACTTGCCAGGCAGGTGTTTAGACTGCCAAGCTATCACCCTAGCCCTCTGTGACACATTTTATAAGGCTAGCTTCACCTTGATTCCTAAGACAAAGATACTATACAAAAAGTAGAGACCAAATGTCTCCGATAAGGAATGATGCAAACTCCTAGGTAAAATATTCAGAAATCAAATCAAACAATCATGAAACAATCACGAAATGTATTTCATAAGTTAATACGATTTATCTTTGGCATGCAATGACGGTTTAACAGAAGCAAATCAATCAATATATTAACACTGAAAAAAATGCAGAGGAAACACTCAACAAAGTTTACTATCTTTTCTTGATATAAACTGTAACAGTTTAGATACAGAAGGAAAGTTCCTCAACAGAGTAAGGGGCATTTATAAAGATGCCCTCAATTAACACTACAATCAATGAAAAGGAACCACAAGCTTTTCTTCTAAGACCTAGTACCAAGAAGGACATTCCTGCTCACTTGTTTAACCCAGTACTGAAAGTACTATCCTAAGCAATCAGACAAGAAAAAAAATTACACAAATTGAGAAGAAAAACATAAATTATGTCTACAGATGACCTCTGAAGTGGAAATTCCAAGGACTGCCAAAACAAGAAGTATTATTCAGTCTTAACAAAAGAGTGACCCTGCTACGTGCCATGTTGTACCTAGATGGACCTAGAGGACATTATACTAAGTGAAGTAAGATACTGCATTATCTTACTGGTATGTATAATCTTTTAAAAACAATCCAATAGGTAAAGAATAAAACAGTGATTGCTAGTGAAAAAGAAACAAGGGTGTGGGTTAAAGAATATAAAGTAGCAAATATACAACAGGAACAAATCATAAGACCCAAAGCACAACATGAGGACTACAGTTAGTATACTATAATCAAATTTTCCTCAGCAAGATTGTACCTACTGCGTCACAAAATGGGAAAGTGGGTAACTGAGTGAGATGATGGTATGTTATTTTTTCCCACCCCAATAACCATAACTTAAATATGTATACATGAAGAAATTTTAAAATACTCTTTAAAAAAAAACAATAAAAAGTATGAACACAATGTAAAATCAAAATGTGGCTCTTTCTGTGAGCAGTCTGAGGTGTTCCGTGAAAACGGTTCACTACTCAGAAAACCCCACAAAATCATGCAAATCGAGAGGCTCAAATCTTCATGTTCACTTTAAGAACACACGTGAAACTGCCCAGACCATCAAGGGTATGCATATCTGAAAGGCTACCAAGTATCTGAAGGAGATCACATTAAAGAAGCAATGTATGCCATTCCAACATTACGATGGTACAGTTGGTAAGTGTGCCCAGGCCAAACAGTGGGGCTGGACACAGGGTCGGTGGCCCAAAAAGAGTGCTGAATTTTTGCTGCACATGTTTAAAAATGCAGAGAGTAAAGCTGAACTTAAGAATTTAGATGTAGATTCTCTGGTTATTGAACATATCCAGGTGAACAAAGCACCCAAAATGCACCATCATACTTACAAAGCTCATGGCCAGATTAACCCAGCCATGAGCTCCCCCTGCCATACTGAGATGATCCTTACGGAAAAGGCACAAATTGTTCCTAAACCAGAGGAGGAGATTGCACAGAAGAAAAAGGCATTCAAGAAGAAACTGAAGAAACAAAAACTATGGTGTGGGAATAAATCAAGCATAAAATAAATGCAATTTTTTTTTTTTTTTTTTTTTTTTTTTTGTGGAACTGGGGTTTGAACTCACAACCTTGCACTTGCCAGGCCAGGCAGGCACTTGTGCCACAAAGCTATCTCCCCAGCCCCTCCCCCCCTTTTTTTTTTTTTGGTTAAGTTTTCTTTTTAATGCAAAGAAAATTAACAAAAGACAAAGAAAAATGTGTTTATATAACTTGTATTTAAATCTATATAGAGTTTTGCTCATAAGCTCTTATTGGACATTTATATTGTTGGTGTTATACCTATGTGTGCATGTGGAAAGAGACAGATGGTCAAATGGAACCTCCAGAGATCACAGATACAATATCTGCAACAAAATATACACTGGGTGAAATTAAGAGTGATCAATAATTGTAATTAGCCTTATATGGCCATTAAAAATTAGTGAACATGAAGACACAACCAGAACCTGAATTTATCAGAACATAAAAGGATAATACACCATGAATATGTGTGTTTTATCAACTTTCAACATGTGACAACATAATTCACTACAGTAGCACAAAAAGAACCCACAAGATCATCTGAATTGACTCAAAAAAAAACACTGACAAAAAATCTCACATGCGAGGCCAGGGAGATAGTTCAGTGGCATAAGTGCCTGCCTGGCAAGTGCAAGGTCGTGAGTTCAAACTCTGGTCCCGTTAAAAAAAACAACTACATTGGGTGGGCAAGATGGTTCAGCAGTCTAAAGCGCATGCTTAGGAAAGCTTAGGCAACCAAAGGGACCACGGTTCAATTCCCGGCACCACATGCTGCGCCAGCCCCACCCCTAGGGCAGGCTGAGCCAGCCATTAAAAAAAAAAAAAAAATCTCATATGCTTTCATAATAAAAACAAAGCCTGCAATAAACCAGAAACAGAAGGGAAGTTCTTCATCCATGAAAAACCCAGAGATAACATCATGCTCACAGAGCAAGACTGAAACTTCCCTCACAGGAACGAGATGAAGGTGCTCACTGTGGCCACGGCTACTTAACACAGGCCTACCTAGAAGTTCTGGCCAGAGCAATTAAATAAGAAAAAAAGTATAACATTTGCAAACTGTAAAGAAGTGAAAATTATGTCTTTAGAGATATTACTGCATGTGTAGAAAATTCTAATTCCACAAAAAACTGTTATAATAAATCAATTTAATGAAGCAAGATATAAAATCAACACACCCCTCAGTTGTGTTTCTATAACAATTAACAATCCATAAAACAAAATAATCCTATTTACAATAGTATCAATGAGAATGAAACACTTAAGAATTAACCAAGGTGAAAGAGTTATATGCTACGAACTATAAAATACTGCTACAATTAAAACAACCCAAGTAAGTGCAAAGCCACCCCATGTTCACAGACTAGAACATTAAAATTGTCAATATGACCTAGACGGATCTAAAATCACACACATGTTCTTTGTAGAAAAAAACTTTACATTGCTCTGAATATCACAACAGATTTGAACTGACTGAAATGAGAATCTTAAATTTCATTGTTTCAACACTCTGAAATAGGACCCCTGTGCTAATCCTCATTTAAATAAGTGCACTGAAAAGGAAACTTAGACCAAGCGCTCCTACTTCACCTGAGAATGGGAGCAGGTCCCTTTCCTACTGCTCTGCTTACTCACCTGAGACCATGGTCTGTGATCTGGTAACATCCAGACAGACTGAGAAACAAAAGTACACGTCCAGTCTCTTGATCGGATTTTTCATTCCCAAAGTCAAGTAAGTCTTTTCCCGGAGGCAATGTAGTCCTTAATGCTTTTCTACACATTTCGGAAGACTCTGGGAGTGCTGACATAGTTCTTAGAGCTGTTCCGGTGCAACAGAAAGAATGACCACAATAAGCAAAGGCTGGGGAAGCACAATGCTGCTGCCAGCAGACACTAGTCCTTAGTCCAACAATATCCTTACTGTAACAACCAGACGAGGAACAACCGAAGTTGGATGCTGTTTCCATTACACAGAGATTTTCAACGTTTCTATGTCTCCATTCTACCGCATCTTCAATATCAGCCAAATCTTCAGCATCCAACATCCATACATAGGGAGAAGCAAAACTCTCAGAAGACACAGGCTTAGTCCAGGTGTGTTCATTATTTATTTCTTCCACAATGCCTTTGTGAGTTAAATCGCGCAAATGGGAATACTGCTTGGTGGACTGCATGGAAACATCTTTATTTTTCCATTTAGCTGAAGTAATTTTGCTTGCAGTAGTTTTCATGAAGTCGTTCTGATGAGATGCTAGAATTCCAAGAGCTCTGGAAATCTTCTCTAGGGCCACATCTGTGATTTTCTCACATCCTGACAGATCAAGGTGCCGAAGACTCTGGCAGCAACCAAGCCAAGACCAACTACAATTAAGAGTAACAAGACTACTAGTATATGTTGCTAAATTCTTCAAAAGCATCCAACTACATTTATGTAGATGGATACTAGAAAAACAGATTTTAAACTGAATAGTCACTCAAACATTTGCTAAATATTTACTGTTATAAGGCAGTACTTTTGATAGTGATATAAAAGCATAGTGACAATAATCAGAAATTAACAGTATTGCTCGCAGAAGGACAAGATGGGAGAAGAGTGAGGATAAAACTTGGAGATGGCGCTGTACCAAAAAAAAATGAAGACTTAGCAGGAACGATACCAAATGGCACTTGACAGGCCAACTGAAACCCTAAAAGCACGCTGCAGCCGCATTAATCCACGCATTAATCCACGTGGCTATAAAACAAGGCTCAAAGGCCTAACACAACCAGGACCTAATTATAGGTGGGGCGAAGCTGGGAGTGATAGAATAACAATGTTGCTATTAAGTGACAGCCAAATAAGATGACCAGTAAAGAAAAACAGTATGATTAAATTATAAGGATATAAATGAGAAACGAGAAAATAATTCTACTAATAATTCATCGTAGTTAAAATAACTCAGGGCTGGGGAGATAGCTCAGTAGAATAAGTGCTTCTGGCAAGCCCAAGGGCCTGAGTTCAATCCCCCGTTCCACAAAATAAATAAATAAATAAATAAATAAATAAATAAATAAATACTCACCTGTCAAATGCAGAATCGGAAATGTCTGTCTGGGTAAGGTCGAGGTGTTCCAGATTAGGGCAAAGCTCTAAAATCTGCCTAACCTGAGTGGGGGGAAAAAAAAATCATGAAGAGCTGCAAATCTTTAGTCAGAGAAGCAATAGGTACACACTACTAATTATAATCCAGTGGTTCTCAAACTTAATTGTGGGCTTTAAAAAATCACTTAAACAGTACATTACAAACATATGTGTTTGGGCTCAAATCCCCACAAATCTACTTTAACAGTTGCGAGGTTACACCTAGAAATTTTTTCCCAATACCGAGGAGTGAAGCCAGGGCCTTTAGACAAGCCATTTTAATTTTTCTTATTTTGAGTCTTGCTAAATTGCTCAGGTTGGGCTTGATTTTGCTATCCTGTTACCTCAGCCTCCCCAGTGCTAGGATATTAAACACGTCCCAGCTTGACTGGCTGTAAACTAACATGTTAAGAAGTATCTGAAGATAATGGGGGCCAGGGAAAAAGCTCAGGGGCGCAAGTGCCTGCCTGGCAAGTGCAAGGTCCTGAGTTCAATCCCCAGTTCCACAAAAAAAAAAAAGATACTGGAGTAGGAAGTCACAAGATTCACCTTCACAGAACAGTCATTAGGGTGGTACAGGACTGATTCCTAGCACTCTGGGAGGCTGAGACAAGAGGAGTCCAAATTTGAGCGCTGCCTAAGCAATATAATGATTCAGCAAGACTGTCTCAAAATTTAAAGAAAAAAATGTTTAGATGAGTTAGGGATGCAGTTCAGTTACAAGGTCTTGGGTCAATCCCAGGACTACAAAAAAAAAAAGTGATTTGATTTGCTCATCTTACCAACACCTGAATATAATATTTAACCTTTACCAGACTTGGTTACATCGTCCATAACATGTAGGAAATTATATTCATGAAAAAAAAAACCCTTTCCTAAGAACTAAAATGAGAGTTGGTAGTGTACCCCTATTCAGGAAAAGGTATTCAATATACTTTCCACTTAATTAACCTCAGCAATAAACAAACCAAGGGCCAGGAAGATAGTTCAGTGGCTTATGCACTTGCCTGGCAAGCTCAAGGTCTGGAGTTCAATCCTGATGTCAAAATAAATAAATAAAAAACAAGCAATCAGTACGTCTTGCTATATGTCTTAGTTTCCAAGCTACTGCTATTGCTATTGCTATTAAGTACATACCATTTTGCTGGAAACTGCAGAGCTGTATGCCAGTACTAAAGTTTTTACAGAAGTTCCAACATAAGGCAGAACATGATGAATTAAGCCATGCAGTAAACGTTTCTCCATTTGTGCAATGCTAATAGCTGTTGAATCTTCTGCAGACTCTTCTGTAAAATGAATTCATAAGTCTAAGAATTCAACATACTAATTATCATCAGACTACTCAAAGATCCACCAATTGTTAAATATGAAGCATTTTCTGCTATTCCTAAGTTCTTTCTGTAAGCAATTCCCATTTCAGGTAATAAAATAAATTTAAAACAAACTTTAAATCTGAGTACTTAAATACAACAAAAGAAAACTTAACATATATCAAAAGAAAATGTATAATCAGTAACTCTACCTAAGGATGTAAAGGTGAACAGGCTTTACTTGAAAGTAAGCTCACTCAGCCTCAACATAATCAATCAAGCAAGGGAAATTACATAAAAATTATTAAGGAGTTAAAAGTGAGCAGGGCCCACACCTGTAATCCAGGGAGATGGTGTAGAGGAACTGAAAGCCTGCACCCAACTTGTGCAATAGTTTGGCACTTTCTCAAGGTAAAAAATTTTTTTGCAAGAGCAGGGATGTAATTTATCTTGGATGTTTACAATAGGTTGTACCAATGTAACAACCACTACACAAAATTTTATTATTTTTATTTTAAAAGCCAGTTTTATATAAAGAAAAATACGCATTAAAAAGGTAGTAATTTTAAATCCTTTCTCAAGCTCCTATTGTTATTGTTCCCATTACCTACAGACCTAACTTGGATGTCTATTAACAGAAAACAGTCTAAGGGACCAGACAATTCAGCAGATTAAAGAGCCTGCACAGGCAAAGGCAGGGACCAGGGTTCCATCCCTATGGTGCTGTGCCAGCCCTGTCCCCAGGGCATGCTGAGACAGCAATGAGACTGGGTGTGGTGGCACACACCTGCAATCCCAGCTCTTGGGAGGCTGAAAACAGGAGGATCAGAGACCCTCTGTGCTAAACACACACACACAAAAAGTAGACAGAAGAAAATAGTCTGAAAAAGCCAAGGAAGACTGATTTAAAATGAAACACTGGGCAAAAGGATAAATGAAAAAACAATGTGTAACTAATGAATTCATCTCTATAGTTATTATCTCTAAATTTCTCCTTCATAAGACATACATGTGAAATGTAAAGAAATAAAAATTACCTTAGTGAGCCCTGCTTTTTCTACCAGGATTTCATTCCCAGCCCTTATTTAGTCCTCTCTGCACAGGCGTAAAGATATCTAAACTGTACAGAGCCTTAAGAAGATGGTAGATCTACAGGGCAGTCTCGAGTCCACGCACCAGTGCAATAAGCACCGTCTTAACCTTTTGCTTCTTGGGGAGGGTAACTGAACCAGGCCTCACAGGTGCTAAGTAGTGCTCTTCCACTACGCTACACGCAAAGCCCTAATCCCATCCTTTGTACCTTCGGTTTATTTTGTCTGGTTGAGACAGGGTCTCGCTATATAGTGTAGGCTGGCCTGGAACTATGTTGCCCAGGCTGGCTTCCAACTCTCCACAATCCTAAATCAGCCACCATAGTAATGGGATTACAGGAGCCCACCACCACACCCAGCTATGGCTTTCAATGAAAGGAAAGATGGTGTTAGTTCAAGTATTGAGACAAACACAAGACAAAGCCTGGATAGAGGCTTTCTAATTCTTATCACGGACATTCTGAGTTAATTTTCAAGAGATGATAAATGAATACTTCCCTAAAGTGACAGGTAAGCAAGGACTCACCTCCTTTGGGTTTTCATTCAAATCTCAGCAAAGCTAATTCACTTTTTAAAAAATGGCAATGCTCTCTCTGACACACTTCTCTTCCTTTTCTCCATAACACTTATCTGTCTTCCATCTCCAAGTTTTCGGCTCAGCAAGGCCAGTGCACTTTCTCTCATTCTGTGAGTCACTGTGTCCCTCACATTTAGACAGTGGGTGCCATGGGTATGCACATCACTAAATCTAAGTGGGATACCTCTCCCTCATAAAGCACATTCCAAAACTAAACCAAACAGTTCTTACTTGACACACATTCAGTTCTTTCACTGGAACAAGTACAGTAAAAAGCATTATTCTTTGTGTGTGTGTATGTGTGTGTGTGTGTGTGTATGTGTGTGTGAGATACCAGGATCAAACTCAGGACCTTGTGTTTGCCAGGCAAGCACTTATTCCACTGAGCTATCTCCCCAACCCCTAAAAAGCAGTATTCTAACCAGGAATTTCCTACAGTTGTCTTAGCAAGTAGAGCACTATATCATCGGTCAATACTTTACTATTTCATTATCTTTTGGTAATTTTTATCTAGAATAGGCTCTAAAACAAAACTATCTTCCTCCTCCACATAAACAGCACCCATACACAGGTCTGATTACAGCATTTCTCATTCTTTATCTTAATTAACAATTATGTACTCTAAATTCTCCACATTTTTTGCTTGTTTGTTTTTAGTTTTATATATTTGGTATAGGGTCTCACTACTCAGTTCGGACTTACACTGATCCTATTTCAGACTCCATGGTGCTGCAATTTCATGCATGTACCACCATGCCCAGTCTTGGTAGCTAACTGGTCTTGGTGGCAGACTGGTCTTAGCAGGCTCAGCAAGCCCTGGATGGGGCCAACAGACATAGCACACAGTATTGGGGATACCAGGGATCGAACCTGGGTTCGTGAACTTGCCTTGGCAGGTGCTTAGACCCCTGAGCTATCTCCAAGACCCTCCTCCACAGTTTTGTTTTTGTCTTTTTGAGACAGGGTCTCACTAAGCAGTTCAGGCTAGCTTGGAGCACACTTTGCAGTCTAGGGAGTCTAAAACTTGCGACGATCCTCCTACCTCAGTCTTCCACGTGGTGGGCTCACAGGTCTGTGCGACCATGCCCAGCTTCCACACAAATACACTATGACAAAATTTGAATTCCCCACAGTGCATAAGGAATGGATACCCTACTTTTTATAACTCCTTGCCACTTTACAAGAAATTATCATGTATGAAATGTATTTGGAAGGGTTGCAGTGCTGGGAATTAAAACCCAAGTCTTACAAAAGCTAGGCAAGTGCTCTGTTATTGAGCTACATCCCATCCATAATCTTCATGTATAACATCCTGATGAGGCAACTTTACAAATGAATAATGAGACTCAAAGTCTCTTTCTTCCTCAGGGCCACAAATGATTCAATAAGACTGATGACTAATTAATTAACTGGCTTTAAAAAGCACACTGTAAATGATGCTTTATAACAAATCCATTTTCTTCTTATATGGAAACTGAGTGTTGTTTTCTTTTTTTTTTTTGTGGGACTGGAGTTCAAACTCACGACCTTGCACTTGTCAGGCAGGCACTTGTGCCCCGGAGCTATCTCCCCAGTCCCTTGAACATTGTTTTCTAATTTTTTAATTTTAATATAAAAACATATGGGAAGCAATACTGTGTACATTTAAGCCATTTCAACTAGAATAAATTTTACATTTGTATATTGTTCCTTCAAATTTTAAAAAGCAGCAGGCTTAAAAATAAATTTCTGAGGGCCGGGGACATAGACCAGTAGAATAAAGGCTTGCTTGGTAAGCACAAGGTCCTGAGTTCAATCCCTGATACTGCAAAAATAAATAAATAAATTAACAATAAATTTCTGGGCCTGCCAGATAGCTCAGCAGACTAAAGCGCCTGCTTCGGCACAGTGCAGCAGTGGAGATTTGATCCCCAGAGTGCCATGCTGGCCCAGCCCCCAGGGCACACTGAGAGGGTATTTGAGGCTGAACATAGTGGTGCGCTGTTAATTCCAGCATATGGGAGTCTGAAAACAGGAGGATCACTACGAGTCTGATCTGTGTAGTGAGAACCTGTAGACCCTGTCCTAAATAAATAAATAATACATACATACATGCATTTCTTTGGAAAACACGAAAGAAAAGAATGTTAATTCCAAGCATGACTTACCAGATTCATCTACATCAGCATCCTCGTCCCACTGCTGAAAAGCACGACTCTCGTTTTGCCTGCTTTTCACCCACTCCTCATCAGGCTCAGTCTCAAGCTCAGTGGCTGGACCACTGTACCAATCCCCTACTCAATGAATAAACAAAAAGAGTTACACAGTAAGATTAGAATATCTACTATTATCAAAACAGCAAATATATAAGAAAAATTACTACACACAAAGATATATTAGCCCCATGCAATGAAATTGCTTTTAGAAATATTTAATTGTAGTTTTTTAAAAATTATATTTAAATGAGCAAAGGATTCAATTTCAAATGTACTGAAATGAACTATGACTATGTGACTTCGGTTAATACCATTAATTGACTAAACAATAACTGATGTCTTTCCAAAGTAAATCTTCCTCTGAAACTTTAGAAACAATTACAAAAACTTACAGTCTGCTGTGCATCTACTCTCTACGTAAGAAGTTTTTCAAGTTCTTCTTTTATACAAATAAGCTTAACGTGTTATAATCCCTTTGCTAAGAAAAATAATAACCAATAGTGTTACATGCAATTTTAAAAATCACTGAAGGGGCTAGTGAGATAGCTGAGCAGGCACAAGCAGCTGCCTGGCAGGCACAAGGTCCCGAATTTGATCCCTGTACCAAAAAAAGAAAAAAAAAAAAAAGTAAAACTCACAGAAAGCAACCTACACCTTTCCCTCTACTGTGGATTCACAGTGGCTTCAGTAACAACCCCATTATGAGGATAGCTAATAAACAAAACAAAGCCTGACTTTCTACTCTGCAATGAATCAACAATTCAGAATAATGTGGGAGAAGTCAGAAAAAGATTAAGGCAAAGTGAAAGCATAACTTTATAGGTTCTGGAGATTAGACTGCAACTAAATTATGACCATGAAGTGAGGCAACACAGAATTAATGTATCAAATTTTTAACATATCTAAGTCAGAGTTTCTCAATCCACATAAAACTGACATTTTCATTGCTATGGGAGACTGAGCTATGGTTGTAGGACAATTAGCACAACTGTCACCTCTCCACTAGGCCTCCACTATAATATCCAAGAAGGGAAAAATCAAAACTGGCCCCAGGTACTTTAAATATCACATGGAAGAGGGTAAAGCCACTGAAGACAAATACCATTAAATAAAGTGCCTGCCTGGCAATGCAAGGTCTTGAGTTCAAACCCCAGTCCCACCAAAATAAACAAATAAACAAACAATAAATATATTCCTATTGGAACTTTTTGTTTACTGTTATGGTTTCTGTCTAGTTGTCTCCCCAAAGCCTCATGGAGTCATGGGGCAGACTTCTAAAGATTGTAATTTTTTTTGGGGGGGGTGGGGTATTTCAGAGAAGGGTCTACAGGGTGCTCAGGGTCTCACTACTAGATTGGGCTTACAGTGATTCGCCTGTTTACAGCCTCCAAAGAGCAGAGATTACAGGTACACATCACCATCCCCAATCTCAACTGCTGTCTCAGTGTGCCCCGGGGGTGGGGCCTGCCCTGCACTTGCTTGCAAGTACTTTAATCCACTGAGCTACTTGGTTGGCCCTTAATTTTAATTTTGGAATATTGTTCTGAAATATTTAATTTTTAATTAATATTTAATTACCTGAATATTGTTAAATTTTAATTTTTTGTTTTATGATTTATACTGTATCTTTGACTTACAATCTATAAGACACGGTATGATATTTTCTCCTAGTATTAGAAACTCTAAAAAGTGTATTTCATTTTCTACTGAAAAAAGAAAAATGTTTCCATCCTTGATTTTGGATGTTGGGTATTTTGTCCCAACAAGGAAAGAAAAGTAACCAAGACAGAATTAATAATGAAAAAACAAAAGAAGCATATTTAAGATGTGTGTGTGCCTTTGTAAGTTAGCACAGAATAGTATTTGGTAACATCAAATCTTCTAGTTATACATTTTTCTTAACTCTTAGATAAAAACACTTTACCAAAAGTATTTGATACAACTATATCTGTCTTTTTACTAAACATTTCATTATCCTATTAACATGAATCCACCTAAAAATAATAATTCCAAGGGCAGGGAATACAACTAGCAGCTCAAGTACCTGCCTGGCAAGCTCAAAATTCTGAGTTGAATTCCAGGTACTAAAAAAAAAAAATAACAACAAAAATCATTTAAATGATGTAAGTCAATTCTAATACTTCAAATAACTTCACTCAAGAAACATTAATCATCTACAACGTATTTTAAAAGCTCCGCAAGCTGAGATAGTGACATGTACCTGTGGCTCCAGCTACAGGGGACACTGAAGAAGGTGGGTAACAGGTTATGGGCCAGGCTGGAGAACATCATGAAACTACCGCACTCAAAAACAAACACAATAAACTCCTGTGTATTACGCTAATCAACTTGCTTTTAAGACTTATAATTTAGTCAGAGAAAATGAAGTCAGAGATTTCTGTTTGCATGTTAAAAGACCACAGCCAGACATAAAAGAAAATTATTTTAACAATTCAAGGGGCCGGCGAGATGGTTCAGTGGTCTAAAGCGCCTGCTTAGGAGGGCTCAGGCAACTGCGGGGACTGCGGTTCGATCCCCGGCACCACATGCTGCGCCAGCGCCACCACCAGGGCAGGCTGAGCCAGCCACAAAATGAATAAATGGAGAAACAAACAAACACAACAAGCAAACAAATAAATAAATAAATAAAATTAAAAAAAAAAAAAGAATTCAAACCAATTTTGAGGTAATACTCACCAAAAAGTGATTTAGTTCAGTGACAGAAAAACATATACTACATTACTTGCATTTATCCCAACTACATTATATCCTCATACAAATTTTTAACTGCTCATACATGAAAGTAACTTATCACAATGAGTATGAGACTATGATTTAGAGAATCACAACCACTAATCACACCAAAAACAAAC
>PVKN010028594.1:0-13199 GCA_004027915.1 Capromys pilorides
TACAGGGTGTGCAGTGTCTACTACTAGATTGGACTCGCAGTGATCCATGTATTTACAGGCTCCCAAGACCTGGGATTACAGGCACGCACCGCCACACCCAGTCTCAATTGCTGAGTCAGTGCACCCCAGGGGCAGGGCCTGCACTGCAGGCCTGGGGATCGAACCCCGGCCCCTGCGCCTGCTCGCAGGCTCTTTAATCTGCTGAACTATTTCACCAGCCCCCTACTGACTTTCTTGGGTTGATTTTGTGAATTATTTTATTAGTTCTAAAAATTTGTATGTAGGCCCTTTAGCATTTTCCAGACTGAAGATCGTTGCAGCTATGAACAGAGACAACTGCACCTCTTTTTCTGGTTTTAATTCCTCTGAGCATGAGTTCTCTGGCTAGGACTTCCGATGCCTTCGGCCTGTCACCATCAAGTATGACACGGGCAGTGGCTTCCCAGACATGGACTCAATTATGTTGAAATAGTTTCCCTCTGTTCCTAGTTTACTGAGTTTTTTGTTTTGTTTTTCAATCAGGAAAAGCTGTTCCATTTTAAAAGGCTTTTTCCAGGTCACTTGAGAGGATCATGTATTTTTTCCCTTCCTTTCTGGGAATCCACGATTTTTGAACCTCCAGCCGTCTTTGCACTCCAGCACTAAATGCCCCTGACAGCTGTGGGTAATCCTTTCAGTATGCTGCTCAGGTTGGTTTGCTAGTACTTTATTTTTAGGTTGTTGTTTACATCACTTTTTTAAAAAAAATGTATATAGTACAGGGTCTACAGGTTCTCACTACACAGATTGGACTCATAGTGATCCTCCTGTTTTCAGCCTCCCACCGCTGGGACTACAGGCGTGTGTCACCATGCCCAGTCTCATTCGCTGTCTCAGCCACACCCCGGGGCAGGGCCAGTACAGCAGGCAGGGGATCAAACCCCGGTTCCTGCATCTGCCTAAGCAGGCGCTTTAGCCCACTAAGCTACCTGGCCAGCCCTGGTTTGGAGATTTTTGATGACAGATTCAAACTCCTTACCTCTGTAGGTACTTTGAGCTTTTCTATCTCTTCATGATTGAGTCTCGGTGGGGATTGTGTTTCTAGGAATTTGTCCACTTTCTCTGGTCAGATTTACTGGCGTATGATTGCCAACAGTAGTCAATAATAATAATAATAATAATAATTTTTATGTACTTGATAGAGGCTCACTACGTAGCTCAGACTCATAGTGATCCTCCTGTTTCAGCCTCCCCAGTGCTGGGATTATGGGCGTCCACCACCACGCTGGGTCTCAGTGGTTGGCTCTGTGCCCAGGGGAGTGGCCCACAGGGCAGGTTGTGCTGGGGCTGAACCCTGGTCCCTGCGCTTTGCCTAAGCAGCGTTTAGTCTGCTTAGCTCTGGCACCGGCCCTCTTATAATTACTTTGTTTCTATAGAATCAATAGTTACAGTCTTGGGGCCTGCGAGATGGTTCAGTGGTCTAAAGCGCCTGCCTAGGAAGGCTCAGGCAACTGCAGGAACTGCGGTTCGATCCCCGGCACCACATGCTGCGCCAGCGCCACCACCAGGGCAGGCTGAGCCAGCCACAAAATGAATAAATAAAGAAACAAACAAACACAACAAGCAAACAAATAAATAAATAAATAAAATTTAAAAAAAAAAAATAGTTACGGTCTTGCCGGCACTGGCCACCATGCCCGGCTTCATGTTCATTTCTGACTTTAATAATTTTCAGTCTTTTTTTTTTTTTTTTTGTCAGATAACCAACTTGGGGGTGGGGTTAGTTGACTGGCTCTGTTATTTTGCTAATTCCTGTTTTATTTTTGTGATCTTGTATTAGTTTTGGGTTTAAATTTGTCTAGCTCCGTTAGTTGTAAAGCAGTTGATGTTAGACCTCTCCTCTTGTCTAATGCAGTCTGCACAGTTGTGCAGTTCCTCCCTAGCACAGCTTTCTGAGCCCCATAAGTTTTGCTATGTGATGTGTCTGTCTCATTCAGTTTTATTTTATTTTTATTTATGTATTTATTGGTTCTCTAAGAGTCTTCTAATTTCCCTGTGATTTCTTTTCTTTTCTTTTTTTTTTGCGGAGCTGGGAATCCAATGCAGGACCCTGCTCTTGCAGGGCAGGCACTTGTGCCCCTGATCTATCTCCCCAGCCCCTTCCCTGTGATTTTTTCTGTGACTCACTGGTTGTTTGAGAGTTACTGGAGAGTTCCTTACATACTCTAGGAACTCATTCCTTATCAGCTACATAATTCACAAATATTTTCTACCACTTGAGGGGTTGCTGTTCTCTGTTAGCAGTATCCTTTAATGTATTTAAGTTGTGTTCTGTTGCCAGGTGTCGTAGTGCCCATGCCTGTAATCCCAGCACTTGGGAGGCTGAGGCAAGAGGATTGCTTCGCGTTCAAGGCCAGCCTGGGCTACAAAGTGAGTTCCAGGCCAGCCTGAACTGCACAGTGAAACTCTGTCTCAAAAAGACAAATAAATAAATAAGCAAGAAAACCTTGTGAGACATGATCTTGTTATGTAGCCCAGGCTAGTCTTGAATTCTAGGTAATTCTCCTGCCTCGGCATCCTGGGAGCTGTGGTAATAGGTATGTGCCACCGTGCCTAGGCAAAGTTTTTAATTTTAGCTGAGAGAGGTGGCACACGCCTGTAATTCCAGCACTCTCAGAGGCTGAGGCAGGTCTGAGCCCAGCCTGGAGAATTTAGTAAGTTAATGAGAACCATTTCAAAATTGAAAAAAAAAAAAAAAAGGCTGAGGTTATAGCTCAGTGAGAAGGCCATAGGTTGAATCCCTAGCATCACAAGCGAGTATACACACAGACTCACACACACACATACTCTCACACACGTACACATACACACACACACACACATACACACACACACGCACACGCACAGAGGAATAGGCTACTGCACGACTCTTTCCTTTCCCTCTCGTTGCACACCAGAGCTTGTGTCCTCCAACAGCCCTGTGAGTGCGCCCAGTGAAGCAGCTGTGACAGTGTCAACATGGATGCAACCTAAATGCCCATCCACGGTTGGCCGGGCAGTAAAGCACGCTGCATTCACATGGTGGAACTCTCCAGCAGTGAACTCGGGTGACCTTCTGTCCCCCACAGCGGGGACAAGTCTCACCAATGCTAAGCCAGGACACTGCCACTATAACAGCGTGTGAGCTCTAGGCTCACCTGGAGAGTGATTCGGCCCTTGCTGGAGTCAGGATGGGGTCACGGGGGAAGGTCTCAGTGCTGCCCTCTCTGTCGCTCTCTGTCTGTCTCTCTGTCTCTCTCTCTATCTCTCTGTTCTTTGAGACAATCTCACTCTGCAGCAGCAGAGGCTGGGTTTGAACTCATGGGTGTGCTCTTGTCTCAGCCTCTGAGTGCTGGATTAGAGGCCTGCGCCACTACGCCTGGCAGGTGTTCCTTTTTTTTTACAGTACTAGGAATTGAACTCAGGACCATGCGCGTGCCAGGCAGGCACTTATTCTACTGAGCTATATCCCTGGCCCTGGCCCATGTTCATTATTTATAGTAAAGATTACTGCTCTTTGCTATGTGTATGTTACACTTTTTTTTTCCCTGGTCCTAGAGATTCAATCCAGGGGCACTCTCCTCCTGAGCCGCATCCCCAGCCCTGTTTATTTTAAGACAAGGTCTCACTGAAACCAGTACTTCACCCAGTCTGGCCTCAAACTTGTGATCCTCCTGCCTCAGTCTCCCAAATTGCTACAATTACAGGCAGGCAGCACCTCACCAGCCTGGCAACATCCTAGTATGTGAGAATCTTGAAAGGAGCACATTGCTGTAAATGGAATTGACAAGTTGAATGATGGGTATATTTTAATTTTTTTGGTACCGGATATTTGATACTCAGGACTTTGTGCTTGCCAGGCAGGCACTTATACCATTGAGCTATCTCCTCTGCCCTAAATTCTAGTGGGAGCTATTTTTTTACAAAATGTGTTTCAAATTTTATGTTTTATTTTATTTTGGCATGTGGGGTTGAACTCAGGACCTTGCATTTGCCAGGCAGTCGCTTACGCTGCTGAGCTATATCCCTGGCCCAAATCTTAAAAATAAGAAAAACAGTCAGGTGTGGTGGCAGAGGCCTGTAATCTTAGCATTGGGGAGGCTGAGGCAGGAGCATCTCAGCAAGTTTCAAGATAACCTGGGCTACATAGTGAGTTGAAGGCCAGCCTGGACTATATCTAGAGACCCAGTATTAGAGAAAGAGAGAGAGAGAGAGAGAGAGAGAGAGAGAGAGAGAGAGAGAGTGAGTGAGTTAAGCTGAGAAGAAAGAAAATGTGGGAGATGTGAGGCAGGGAATAGAGGGAGTGATCGGGTCCCTGTTCATCCCCAGAGCATATCAGATATTATCAACTGCAACGCAATGTCAGCGGTGCAGGTAAGTTGGGCCGGAGGGCCAGGTCCAGGGCCACTGCAGCTGTGACCTCCATGGAGGGTGCCCATCCTGCTGGGTGGGGGTGCCCAAGAAGAGCCTGAAGGGAGCGGGGACAGCGACTCTGTGAAGAGGGTCAGGGAAAAACTGGCGCCTCTTCTGCCCGGCAGATGGTCGGAATCGTCCTGCCCCAGATGGTAAGCAGGTAAGAGCCACTCGCTGTTGTCAGGCTGGATTCCCCAGCCCCAGCCCCCAGGCTTTCCCCATTCTCTAGTCCCTCCTGTTTCCAAGTCACCAGCCTAAACTGACCTCGAACTTATGACCCTCCTGACTCAGCCTCCAGACTGCTGGGATTATGGACATGCTGCACCTCTCCCCAGCCTTTTCAGATTAGGGCTCCGACCAAGGGTTGGGACAGTCACCCCGCCCCTCCCCCACCCCCAACAGTGACCACCTTCCAACATGGTGCCCTCCTCCAGGGGCAAAGGTGTCATCATCAACATGTCTTCCGTGGCAGGCCGGAGGAGCAGCCCATTTTGTGCCCTATACTCAGCCACTAAGGTACCCAGACCCCGAGACCCCAAGTGAGTCCTCCCTCAGTCCTGTGTCCTGGCAGGGAAGTTGTGGTGGGAAACTGCCCAACGAGGGTGGGGGTGGGGAGAAGGTGGGGGTGCCTGGCCCTGGCCCTCGCACTCCTAGGTCCTCCTCTCCTCCATAGGGGTTTGTGCAATATTTCTCGGAGGCGGTGTGTGCAGAGTACTTCTCAAAGGGAGTCACCATCCAGGTGCCCGAGTGGGGGCAGGGCGTATGGCTGGGGTAGCAGCTCTGGAGGAGGGGGTGATGGGGGGGTCAGAGAGGTTGGTGACCGAGTGTTCGGTGGCTTAGTGGGGACCCACGGGATTGTGGGCTCACCCTAGGCAGGGTGGAGCAAAATCTCAGGGGCGGGACTTGAGCCTTGAGGCGGGGTCTAAGTCTCAGGGGCGTGGCATAGACCCTAGGGCAGGTCTCCGCCTGGGGGCGTGGTCTAGGTCTGGGGTGGGGCCAGGGCTTTGGGGCGGGGCCTGGGGCAGGGACTAGGTTTGGGGTCTTGGACACCCAGCTAGACAGGGCAGGTATGGGAGATCTCGAGATGGACAGAAGGCATTGTTTCCTAGACTTCTTCCATCCTGCCCCGCAGACAGTGAGCCCCATGTTTGTCTCCACAAACATAATCCATAACATGCCGGTCGGGCTGTTCGTGAAGGATGCCAACGAGTTCGCCCGAGAGGCGCTGGACACGCTCGGGCTCGCTTCCCACGTGGCGGGCTGCTTCCTTCACGCGGTGCAGGTGCCTCTCTGGTGGGGGTTCCTGTTTGGGCCCCGGGGTGCGGAGGGGGAAGGGAGGTTGAGCTGACGGTGCCTCTCTTCTGCCCAGAGCCTACTGCTGCCTTTTGTCCTGCCCAAGTGGTTTTTGCACAGTCGAGGAGGAATCCACCTTTTTTCTGCAACAAACAAGGCCATACATTCTCTTGTCCTTGAACCTCAGGCAACTTCGTGAAGTCGCCTTCCCGAAGGTCTCACCTCTGAATAATAGACAAGCAGGCCGCTGGGACACCGGACAATGGGTGGGGGGCGAGGAGGAGCGGCTCTCTCCCCTCTGGCAGAAAGATGGAGTTTTCATCTGTGTTGTGAACAGCTAGAAAGACACGTGGCGACATTTTGTATGGTTGGTGACAAATTGCGGTGGTCGCATATCGGTAGTGAATATGCTGAAAACCCATGTATAGTACACATTAAAGGGGTGAATCTTACATAAAAAAAACAAAAAGGAGGTGAATCTTATGTAAATATCTCAATAATAATTTGAGACTGAGCCCCTCGATGTAGGTAGAAATTGTGTTCCTCCCTACCTCACATCATACACAATATAAGCTTCAAATGGATCAGCACTGCCCATGTGAAAGAAAAAAGTGAACTTCTGGAAGACAGAAACAAATTCTTTCCCATCTTTCTCAGTTTTTAGTTTGAGTTTTTTTTTTTAAAGATAGGACCTTGCTATGTGGCCCCCATTGGCCCCCAACTCACACTGACCCTCTTGCCTGAGCCTTTGGAGTGCTGGGATTATAGGCGTGCACCACCAGGCCCCACTTCCTTTGTATCTTGAAAGTGGGAAAAATTTAAATATTGAAAATTTAAACCACCGATGGGGTCCAGTGAGCAGTAGGGCACACGTGTGGCTTGGCTGTCGTCTGCGCCTACTGCCCAGGACAGGGAAAGGAAAGGAAAAGGGGTGTAAAAAGAGGGGCACGCCTAGGAAAGCTTCTCAAGGTAGCCTTTTTCACCTATCAGATTGGCACAAGCTCGTATGCCTGAGAACACGCTCTGTTGTATCGCTGGTGCTACTGAGGCAGGAAATTAAGGCAGGGGCAAACCAGGCAAAGATCCGCTGCGACGGTTTAGGAAGCCAGAGGACGCGCGCACAGAGCTCAGGGCCCCAGCCCCAGCCCAGCTCCTAAGCGCTACACCTGGAGCCAATCAGAGAGCGGTATTTCCAGCTCTTTATTTGCATCTGCTGGGAAGCCAAGGCTTTCCATAGGATGGTTCAGTCTGGAGGCAGGCCGAGTAAATTTTTGATAGGACGGATGCCCGAGTCTTTTATTTGCGTGACGGAGGGGCCGATCCGGGAACTTGGGATACCAAAGACAAAATCCCCTCGGGAGCCCACAGCAACCCTCCCGCCTCGGCCTCCGAAGTACTGGCATACAGGTTTGTGCCACCATGCCTGGAGTTTCTTTCCCACCTTCAGTGAATGTATACCTTCCCCACCTTTTCCATGTGTCCTGTCCAATTCTTTGTTTCGCATTCCAAGAACCTGGAAAGACTGGCCCCTCACCCCAGCAGGTGACAGTGCACCCTCCCTCCATGGAGAAAATTTCGACAAGAAGTGTGTTGACTTTTCGGTTGCTTTGTTTTCTGCAGTCCCGGGGGTTTGACCCTTCTACATGCTAGCCAGGTGTTTCATCCATGACCCTTTATTATTTATTTCCGGCCTTTTCGTCTACCTTGAAACACAGTCTCACTAAGGCTGGCCCCGAACTTGAGGTCTCCTGCCTCAGCCGTTCAAGTAGCTGCTGACGGGAGAGTAGCCCTGTACGCTGCCTTTGCTTTTATTCCCAGCAGTTTGCGTCCAAGGCTGCGTTCTGCGCTCCCGTCTCACAGAGCCCCTGAGCGTAAGAAGACGCTGGCTAGAGCCGTGCGCGGTGGTGCGTGCCTGCGATAATCCCAACACTTGGGAGGCCGAGGCAGGAGGGTGGCTGTGAGTTTGAGGCCAGCCTGAACTACATTATGAGACCCCGTCTTTGAGACTAGAAAGAAAGCTGTATCTTTGAGCTGAAGGAGGTTGGGGAAAGGTAGACAGGCATTTATCTATTATTTATTTTCATTACAGGGAATGAAATCCAGGGCCTTTACACTGAGCTACATCCTCAATCTGCTATTATTATTATTATTATTATTATTATTTTATTTATTTTCCCCAACCCGACCCTGCTCCTATTATTATTTTTAAAGTCTCCTACTGGGCTAAACCTTATGATCACCTTGCCTCAACCTGCCACTCACTGGGATTTCAGGCAGGTGCTACGATGTCCAGTTTCTTTTTTTTTGTGGGGGGGTGGTTTGGTTTTTTTGTGGGACCGGGGTTTGAACTCACAACCTTGCACTTGCACCACAGAGCTATCTCCCCGGTCCCCAATATAAACAGTTCATTTTTTTTTTTTTTTTTTTTTTTTATGGCTGGTTCAGCTTACCCTGGGGTTGGGGCTGGCACAGCATGTGGTGCTGGGGATCAAACTGCGGTCCCTGAGGTTGCCTAAGCTTGCCTAAGCAGGCGCTTTAGACGGCTGAGCTATCTCGTTGGCCCATATGTCCAATTTCACCAAGTACCTTTAATGATTCCATTCTGTCTTGGTAGGTTTACTGGCTGCGGCTTTATTTTGGGGATGGCGGCCAGCAGCCTGCGCCCTTGCCTGTGTCACCTTCAGGGGCACAGCGGCAGCTCACACCTGACGTGAACCTGCTGGTCTGTCTCCTCACCCCCTGGCTCTTCCGGGCATCCACTTTCTTTCCACAGGTTAAAAATCTCCAACACTGTTGATTCTTTGTTTGAATACTTTTCTTGAAAAAGACCTGAATAAGAACAGCAGCTTGCAAAGGGAAAAAGAAAAACAGCTTGAGGAGTCCCTGGGCCCTCTGCCTAGGCCTCGGGGCTTTCCGTAACCCTTTACACCGCATTCCTCGGCCTTTGCTCTGTCTGGAAGACAGCTACTTTGGCTCTACATAATTAAATTTTTTTTAAAACTGTGGTAAAGTGCACGCAACATTAAAAAAATCACCATCTTGCTCTCTTATTTACTTATCTATTTATTTATTTTTGAGACAAGTTCTTGCAAATGTCTGAGTCACGGCTGGCCTTGAATTTGTTTAATTGTCTGGACAGGGTTCAAACTTGAAACTCCCCTGCGTTAGCCTCAAAAGCACTGGGATCACAGGTGTGTGTCACCACACCGGGCTCACTGTTTTAACCTTCTTAAGTGCAAAGGTCAGTGGCCTACCTCCCGGCACCCTGGGGCACCAGCATTGCCATGTTCTGTCTCCGAGCCAAGCCGAGAGTCTGTCCCCACTCAACACTCAACGCTGCCTCTCCCGTGGCTCCGCCCCCACCAATCCGCTTCCGGTCTCTGTGAATTTTACCACGCTTGGTTCCTCCTAGAAATAGAATCACTTGAAATTTGCCCTGTGTGACTCGCTTATTTAGCTGGAATAACAGTTTTAGGACTCACCCAGGTATATTGTGTGTCAGAATTTCCTTCCTTCTTAAGATTGAATAATATTCCATTGTACAATTATATTACAACTGCAATGCAATGTTATTAATGGAATATTATTCAGCCTTAAAAAGGAAGGAAACCTTAAGACTACACTCTTAAGTGAACTAAATCGGACACACGTATGTAATACCGTATTGTTTCTCTGGCATGAGAAACCAAAAGTGTGGAGCCGGTGGGATAGCTTATCAGTCTAAAGTGCTTGCTTAGGCGAGCTTAGGCAAGGACCGCAGTTCGATTCCTGGCACCACATGCTGCACCAGCCCTGCCCCAGGGTGGGCTGAGCCGGCCACAAAAAAGTAATAATAAAAGAAAATAAAAATGTTTAGAAACCAAAAGTGCACATAAGGACCAAAGTGTGAACAGAGACTGTGAAATAGAAAGAAAATGTTCAATGGGAAGGGGAACGAGAGAAAGGTGGGGGGTGGGGAAGCAGAGAAAAGAAAAAAGAAAAGAGGAAAAATGTGAAAACAAAGCTGTTGTGAATCAGGCGGGAAAGATGGGTTGGAGGGAGGGCAGGGGAAGGGGAAGAAAAAAATCAAGATGTGTCATGTATTTGTAGCTACACCTTCCCTATGAGGCCAGGCGAGGTGGCGCATGCCTGTAATCCCAGCACTCGGGAGGTTAAGGCCTCGTTGTGAGTTCGAGACCAGCCTAAGCTACAAAGTGCGCTCAAGGCCAGCCTGAACTGTGTAGCGAGGCGCTGTCTCAAAAAGACAGAAAATTGGGCGGGGCAGATAGCTCAGCGGACAGAAGCACCTGCTTAGGCAGAGCACAGCAGCCAGGGTTCCATCACTCCCGAATGCCGTGCCGGCCCCGCCCCTGGGGTGCGCTGCGACCGGGCTACCGAGACCAGGCGTGTAGCTGAACACAGTCTCATTACTACGAGTCCAATCTGCGTACCTAGACTCTGTAGACCCTGTACTAAATACATAAAAAAGGCAGAAAATAAATAAATAAATAAATAAATAAATAAAATAAAGATTCCTTATGACGAATGGGACCATTATGTATACTTAAAATATACCAAGAGCCAGGTGTGGTGGCGCACACCTGTAGTCCCAGCACTTGGGAGGCTGATGCAGGAGGATCAGTGTGAGTTTGAGACCACCCTGGGCTACAAAAGTGAGCTCAAGTCCAGCCTGAACTGCATAACAAGACCCTGTCTCAAAAAGACCAAAAAAAAAAAACCAAAAATAGTACCAATAATAATAGTAATAATTAATACTAAAGAAAGGAAGGGCGGGCAAACTCGGAGAGGCCCAGACTAGACAAGACAGCCTCAGTGCCGTCCCAGCAATGGAGGGCCTGCAGAACACCCGAGTTTTCCACCAGGGCCTGGGGTTTTCTAGCAGAGCTTCTGGGAAAAGTCCAGATTTGGGGCCTTTTGTGAGCCCCTGGCAGCGCCCCGCTTACCCTTCCAGAGGCTTCGTCCCCAGTCCCGAGTGGCTACCCTGGTCATCACCCCGTGGGTCTGGGCACCCTGGGGAGCAGGTCCAGGTCTCTATACACAAATGTCCCCTTGCAGCGCTGTTCTGTCACCTGTAGCTCCCAACTCTGCCTGCCGCTGGGCTCAGCCTAGCCTGTCCCTCGTCAGAACTCTGTGCCCCAAGCTGGCCTCAAACTCTGCATTCTTCTGCCTCAGCCTCCTCAATGCTGCGATCACGGGTACACAGCCACACCTGGCTCTTAACATCTTATTAGTTGGTTGTTGTTTGAGATAAGGTCTCACTATGCAAGTCAGGCTGGCCTTGAACTCACTATGTAGCCCAGACTGGCCTCCTCCTGCCTCAGCCTCCAGAATGCTAGGATTATAGGTATGCACCACCACACCCAGCTTGGGCTCCCACATTCTTTGGAGGTCAGGTAAGCCCCTTCTACCCAGCTCCAGCCGACCCTGCTTTCATGTATTTTGTCCTTCAGCATGAGGGCCTGGTCCCCTTTCTTCCACCTGAGTCCAACGTCAAGTCCAAACACTGATTAGCAGCAGGGGACATAGGTGAAGGCTGCCCAGAGCCCCTGGGAATTGCTTCTGGGACTTCCTAGCACCCTGTAATCATGTTTGGAGAAAAAGCTTTTTGGAGGTTTATCTAAGAAGCCACAAGGAGATGAAGTGGAATATTAGAGCTGTGTTGAATTAACCCCCCCCCCAAAAAAAAAGGCAGGAAAGGAGCCAAAGAGACAAAGGGAAAACAGCGTGAGGTGGTAAACGCGCAGCTAGTTATTTCCACAGTTATGGCTAAGGGCAAAGGCATTACGCACTCTGATTAAAAGGTGAAATCAACCAACTGAATGGGAGAACTGGACTGGGATAGGTGCTTTTTGTATGACTGAAATAGCTGGGCATGGTGGGGTACACCTGTAATCCCAGCACTGTGGGAAGCTGAGGCAGGAGGATCCCAAGTTTGAACCCAGCGTGGGCAAGTTGATGACTTAGAGAGACCCTATCTCAAAGTAAAAAATAAAAGGGCGCGGGGATGTAGCTCAGGGCCCTGGGTTCAGTCCGCAGCACCACCAACCACCACCAGCACAACAAAGACTCAAATATTACACAACATTGTTTTCTGACCATAACGGAAATGAAAAGCATGAAGATATCTCAAAAAAAAAAAAGAATTTGTTAAGTAAATAACCCAAGAGGACAAAGAGGAAATCAAAAGTAGTGGTGTAAAATTGAGAAAGAACGCAAGTGTATGTCGAAACACATAACACGAGAGGGACCTGGGGTCCTGAGTGTGCTTTCCTTAGAAAAGGAGGGGGCAGCACTGGGTGGTCGGAGCCGCGGGGCGGATCAGAGCCAAGTTCCAGGGTCTCATTCCAGCTCTTCACTGCCCAGTGGCCACAGTTAATTTCAGTCTATTGTGGACTTGAAAAACTGCTAAGTATATGTTAATTTTTTATTTCTTATTTTTTATTTTTTGTATGACGGGCTCAGCCTACCCTGGGGATGGGGCTGGCGCAGCATGTGGTGACGCGGATCAAACCTTGGTCCCTGCAGTTGCCTAAACTTGCATAAGCAGGCGCTTTAGACGGCTGAGCCGTCTTGCTGGCCTAGATATTGTTAACACAAAAAGATAAGTGTATTAGGCCGGCCAGATAGCTCAGTGGACTAAAGTGCTTGCTTAGGCAGAGCGCAGGGGCCAGGCTTTGATCCCTAGCATGCAGTGCCCGCCCTGGCCCCAGGGTGCGATGAGACAGTAATTGAGACTGGGCTTGGTGGCCCACGCCTGTAATCCCAGCACTTGGGAGGCTGAAAACAAGAGGATCACTGTGAGTCCAAACTGCACAGTGAGACCCTGAGTCAACACTATTGCTGCTACTACTCCTACTATTCCTACTAATGATAATTACCAGGAAGTAAAGGTCAGCACAGAAATCAATGTAATAGCATTTCATATCCATTAAGAGGACAGTGATAAAAAAGGCAGGGCCGGTTGCCTCTCAGTGGTAGCGCATAGCTTAGCATGTTGAATGTCCTGGGTGCTTCTCCAGCACCACCAAGAAACAAACAAAAACCAGTGTTTTTTGTTTTTTGTTTTAAATCTGTTATGGTGGTGCATACCTGTCATTCTGACACACCACAGGCTGAGGAGGAAGATCGAAGTTCAATCCCAGTCTGGACAATTTAGTGAGATCCTGTCTCAAAATAAAAATTTAATGAAACTCAGATGTGGCTCAAAGACAGTGCCCTGGGTTCAACTCTGAGAGTGAACACCACACTGTTTCCAGAACTTTCTCATCCTGAACAGAAACCCCACATTCATTGAGCAACGCAATGATTCCCCACCCCCTACTGCCCCAGCTCCTGGTAGCATCTAGTCTATTCTCTTTTAAATTTGCCTGTTTCTGGCTACCTCATAGAAACAGAATCACACAGTATTTGTTCTTTTGTATCTCATGTGTTCTATTTAGCATAACTAAGCTTTGGGAAGTTTTTTTTTTTTTTTT
>PVKN010028595.1:0-13211 GCA_004027915.1 Capromys pilorides
TCCACAAAATACTCATCCTTATATCTTCACCACTCAACAAACTAGCTAGGAAATGAATCGCTTAATTAACTGTTAGATGGACACAGTTACTAATAGCTGTGTTTAAGCTGTTAATATTTTATTTGCATATCATCAAAAGTTGCTTTAAGCTCAGATATATTTATGTAAAGAAATTGGAAAGAGGTTTAAATTGTAGTAAGATTTTTGATGTTAGACTTTTGTACCTCCTATTTTTTCATCAGTGATTTATCAAGATTATTTGTCCACATATGAAACATAGAAAAAAAGAACTTTTAATATATACCTGGGGGTGTTGAAATGCTTACTCTCAAGGAAGAAAACTCATCTACACAGCTTGTGGCACTTCTAAACAATTACAAATACCCCTCAGAGAAATTTGTGCACTCTCTGTGGCATTTTTATAGTACTTTGATACATCTGTAGTAATCAAACCAGGGGGATATGCGTTTCAAGTTATTCAAACCTTAAGCATTTCTATGCTAGAAATTTTGCAGTCCTTAGCCATTTTTAAAAATATAGGCTGTTGAACAATTTTTTTTTTAGCACACAGCATAGAAGACACTAGTTGAATCCTTCTTGCAAAAGCCCTGAAAAGCACACAGTGTGGCTGAGCTTGGAACCCTCATATCTTCTGCTGTTATGGAAGAAGGGTGGTCACTGAGGATACAGCAGAGGGAGGAGATGCTTTAGGGAAGATCGAGCCTATCTGTGAGAAGTGACTTTGGAGTGTCTGAAGGATGGGGGTGAAGTCTGCCCCCTATTAGTCTTTCCTTCGGCAACACAAAGGAACCAAGGTTAACTTGCCAACCTCTGCCTCCTTTCATGCTATGTGGAAAACCTCCACAGTAAAGGGAACCACGTGTGTTTCATTGTAGGAAGTAGTGGGGACCCAAAAGCCTTAGAGGATACTAGAAAGGACCATTTTGCAGCTGTATGATAGGGAGAAACACTGCATGCGACAGCTCAAGGAGAACAATTTCAGTACACCCTAGGAAGAACTAGAGTCTTTTTATTAGTAATTAATGAATCACAGCTGTCTTACATCACAACGCTGGGGAGAGTTCATCTGCTGTCCCTTTAATTTAAATACTTATTTATCGCCAGTTCCCTATCTGCCAGTGCTGTTCTATTCTGGTAGCCTTTGGCTCAGTCTTTTAGACCTTAGATTTTTACTTCTCAGTTTCCAATTCTGATTCTTGATTTTTTGCATTTACTTTTTGCTTCCATTGGCTTTTCCCAGCTGGATTAAGAGTTCAAATATGCAACACAGAAGGTGAGACAGCCATTCAAACGCTACACCTCTTGAATTTCAAAAAAGAAACTTATTACGAACCTCACTAGAGTCATGTAAGTCACATGAAATTTCAGAAGACAGAGGAGAGGCCTAAAGTGAGTGTATACTATACTACATGCAATGTTCTCAGAACTGAACAGTGATGTCAGCAATCTCAAGGATTGGAGAGCCAAATAGGTAAAGGACTGCTGACTCCTCCAGCCCAGAAACTGTAATAAGTCTCTGCTCTTTGTAGGTGACTGACTTTTGGTATGTCTTTATACAGCAAAGATGGACTAAAGCAATCACAAAAACAAATGTGTAATTTGTGAAGTACTTTTGAAAACTGAAATAGACTTTAATGCCTGAAATTTTTCATTGAAGAATGGAAAATAATCTATCCTGTTACTGCTTGAGCATTTAACTTTCATTCTTCCTTCTGCAGCCACTTGGGCCTCCTGCTGCTGCTGGCATCTCTCTTTCCTCTGCCCACACTGGTGTACCCATAGAGGGTGACACACCTGGACCTCCCTCATCTCTGCTTCTTCGTTCAAGTACCACTGTATCAATGAGAATGTCCCCAAGTCATGCATCACAAACTTCTGTTCCTCCTACATTAGCTATTGTTACAACATATAGCATGATGTAGATATCTTAAACAGCTGGCTCTCAGTCTTCACTAAAAGTATAACCACAAAGCTTGGGATTTTTTGAACTATTCTATCTTTTATGCCAATGATCAGTGAATGACAGCTCTTTTCTGCTGTACATCCCCATTGGTATTCACTGTTATAAGGGGTCTAGACTTTGACCTTTATTGCACCATTTAAATTTTTACTTTATTGATGCATTATTACATTGAGCATCTTTCATAAGCTTATTTATTGTCTTTATGTCTTCTATCCTGAGGTATTTTTTTAAGATCTTAGTTTGGTATTTAGTGGAGAAGTTAATTTTCTTTTTCTTGGCTTTTAAGCGTTCTATATACATGTTTGGAAAGCATTGATTGGTTAGGTCTATGTCTGAACATACTTCACCCCAAGCTGCGGTATGTATTCTTACATTCTTGACATGTTGCTCACAGAATTGAATTTTTTAAAAATAAAAAGTGTAGCTTATCACTTTCTTTCCTAGACTTGTCATTGCATCTTATATGTAAAAAGCAACAGCTAAGCCCAGAGTCATCTAGATTTTTTATTATGTTATAGAAATTTTATAGCATTGCTTCACATTTTGGTATATGATCAACCTGAGCCATGTTTTGTTAAAAGAGTGAGGCATTTGTGTGTCTAGGTTCATTATTTCTTTTCCATGGATGCCTAGTTCTTACTGTATCAGTTGGGAAAAGACAAATTTTGAAGTGTTGTAATCTTGCATTGGCTCTTTGTCAAAGATCAGCTGACTACCTTTTTAGTCTATACATGTCATGCTAAATATGAACCAGACATCAAACAATGAAATGAGAAGCACAACCAATTGTAAGGGAAATCACTGAAAGCAAGTATCAATAGACAAATTCTATTAAGATGGAAAATGTCACCATGTGTGTGGAAAACAATAGGGCACATCTTCCCTTTTATGCCAAGACATTTCTTGTGTCAGAGTTCATTCATGGCTTTCAAATTCTCATTGTATGCGAGCTATGAACCTAGATATAATTTTCTATGAAGTAGGTATACATTTGCAATTATTTTTCTATACAGAAAAATGTAGTTTTTCAATCATACTGACCAAAACCCCTTTGTAAACTTCACAGTGGTATCTGCTATGCAATAAGCATTTTTTTAGTGAAACTAAAGAGGAAGAAAGGGACACATAGAAGCAGAAAACAATCATCCCTTTGTCATTAGTGTGTTGCCTTATCCTTGTTGCTAGTGTGGAAGTGGAAGGTACTTTGTCTCAGGCATGGAAGAAAAATCTTTAGCATCTATGACCTCCTGAAAGAATGGATGAAAAGAATCACTTCATGGTGGAGGCAAAGTATTCAGGAAAATAATTCTCTTGGTGTAGCAAAGAAAATAAGGAAAGAGACCTGGGCAAAGCAAAAACTGAAAACAAATAAAAGTCACAGGATAATATAGAAAAGAAGCCTCAGTGGTACATATATCAACAGAGACAAGAAACTGTATGTTCATGCTTTGAAAGGTTGAAGATATAGGTGCTTCAGTGAGAAAAAGCATGAAAATACCTAGCTAATATTTGCTTCAGGGCCAGCCAGATAGCTCAGTGGACTAAAGCACCTGCTTACACAGAGCACAGCAGCCCCTAGGCACACTGAGACAGTGACTGAGACTGGGTATGGTGGCATGTGCCTGTCACCCCAGCACTTGGGAAGCAAATGTATATATTTGCTTGAAATTATTTTCCTAATTTTATTAAAGACTTAAAATTTTCCATTTAGGGGTTTCTATGGTATACAAGCCAATATCGCCATAATTTCAATAAGGTAGTCTTAATTGCTTTGAGACAGCATCATCTTGGTCTTCCACACAATTACTCCAGAGACAATAATTGTCTCCTCCTCCTGAGCAATCAAGTACTCATCAAATGTAGCTCAGTGAGCTGGCAATCTTCTGGTGACATCACCTAGAAGCACAATTTGCTGAAAATGCATATTCAAAAACTTAGAGAATGCAGGACAGGTGAGAAATCAGTGTTAAAGAATGCCAATATTACTGTGCCTGTAAAGGACAATGGTGAATGCTTTTCTTTCAAGTGAATTCCTGTGCTTTGATTGTATTTGATTAAAAAGAATAGTGCATGCCATGGTAGTACATGGAGAGACAGTAGGAAAATTTAGGCCAAAAAGAAATGTGGATTACAGCATTTCTGAGGTCAATTTGTGTCTTAAACTTATGTATTATTAGCAATTAGACATTTTGATGATCAGGTAAGAAAATTCCTGCAAAAAGTGCCAGAACCCAGTGCTTTACATGTACAATGGAAGACATAAAATAATCCCAGAATATAGGAGAGAGATGCAGGACCAATGGGCAAAGGAATCGAATACTATGTCCTATTCCTCTTTTAGTACTATGTTGTGACAGATTGAAATTTCAACGAAAATTAAAGTAAAATAGTTCTTAAAAACAACCACTTTAAAACATTTGAGCTTTAAATGATAGACAGTATTTGGAAAGAGCAAGATACTTTATGGGGAAGTTGTGAAAATGCTTGAAATGAAGAGAAAATGGAGAAAAGAGGCTGGGAAGGAATTTACAAATTGGTTGGGGCACAGAGTTCAGACCTGTTACTTTTCTGGTGTCTCAGGTCTGAATAAAAGTGCATAATTATGAATTTGTTGATATGACTAGAATGTAAACTGATTTAAGTTCATTTTGAAATAGTTTTATTCATTACAGTGACTTTCATTTTCTTTCAGGTAAGATTAAGAGTGTTGGTCTGACATCAAATTTCCCCGAATCACAGCATGTGAGGCTCTGCAAACAACTAAAACACTGTTAAGACTGATTCCCCTGTCCTACTCCAGTTTTCAAAGATGAAGACAATGCATTAAAGAAATGCAAACTTTCAAAGAGAAAGCAGATTGAAAAATCACCACAACCAACCCCACATGGATGGAATCTGTTCTCTTGAGATTTTCTGGTAGTTCCATATTGCACTGGTGGACCTTTGCCATATTCTTCACCATTGATTTGTTCTCCCTGGGAATACAGTTGTCGTCCTAATAACAAGAGACCACACTGCACACCTTCATGAATTTTTTATGAGCAGTTTTTTAATTAGTAATGTATATTGATACATTTTTGGCCCATATAATGATCACAGTCATCATAAAGAATTTGCATCTGTATGTGATATATCTTGATGCTTTTTCCCATCTCCCTTTAACCTTTCTTGCCTTCCTAACTTATGTAAGCTTCATTTACATTTTATCCTTTTTGAAAATTCTCTTTCTTCCTTTCCCACTTCTACTTCCCTTGTTCCCCTTCCCATTTGAACTGTTTCTTCTTGTTTCACCATATTTATTGCATGCTTTGATCTTTATTTACACTTTAAGGTTCTCACAGCAGAAAAATGATGAGATATTTTCACATGTCCATTTATTTCCCTTAAGAAAATAATCTTGCTGAGCTTCCATTTATTTAGAATTGTCTCTTTTATCCTTAATTATGGTTGCATAGAGCTCCGTTATACTAAAAACTCACATCTCTCATATGCATTAATTGATAGATGCAAATTAAGACAACAGTGAAATTCCATCTCACTCCAGAAAGAGTGGCTACCATCAAGAAGTCAGCCAATAACAAATGGCTGAGAGTGTGTGCGGGAAAAAGGAACTCTTCTCCACTGCTGTTGGTGGGAGTATAGACTGGTGCAACCACTGAGGAAATCAGTTTATTCAGAAAAACAAAATTAGAAGTTCCATTTCACCCAGCCATTCCCCTTCTTGAATCTTCCTGAAAGAATTAAAAACACCACACCATACCTAGATGCACACCTATGTTTATATCAGGACAATTTGTAATAGCCACATCTTGGAAATAGTTCAAATGATAATCCAGTCAATGGATAAATAATTAATTTTTTCTTTCCTAGAAATCTACATGTTTGCCCCTCTTCCTAGAATGCTTGTGAATCTTGGCACCTAGAAAAAAAACTATTTCATTTTTGAGCTGTGCCACACAAATATACTTCTTCCTTGTGCTGGGAGCTACAGAGCATTTCCTTCAGGTGGTGATAGCCATGACCATGATGTGGCCAGGTGTAGCCCTCTGCATGATATGCTGATCATGAGCCATAAGGTCTGCATTCAGCTGGTCACTGGCTTCCACATCACTGGCTTTCCATTCCAGGTAGAGCAGACTTCAGATTGTTGCTCTGCTCTCCTGGGCATCTAAACACATCAGCCACTACTGTGAAATCCTAACAATGCTCCAGGTAACTGAAGGGAACACCTTCTTATTGAATGAAATGGTGGTGTATATATTCATTATCTGGTTTGTCACCATGCCCTGTATGTTCATCCTTGCATCTGACAACAGAATGATCTCAAATAACCTGAGGTTTCCATGAAACACAGGCAGGGTCAAAGACTTTCCCTTGTTCTTCCCATATCATGGCTGTGTTTTTTCCTATGGATCTGCCAGCATCATCTATTTTCATTACAAATCCTACCAGCGTGAAGGCACAGACAAACTGCTTTCTCTCTTCTCACTGTCATGGTTTGTGTCTAGTTGTTCCCCCAAAGCCTCATGTAATCATGGACAGGAACTTCTAGAATTTGAGATGAACTCATGATACATTGAGATTATGGATGATCCATGGCTGGGATTATGGGTTTTAGTACTGCTGGGATTATAGATGTGAGTGTTACACCCAGCCTGAGGTGCAGAACCTGAATGTAATATAAGAGAGACACAGACTCTGTCTCTGTCTCTGTCGCTGTCTCTCTATCTGTCTCTGTGTCTCTGTCTGTCTGTCTGTCTGTCTGTCTGTCTGTCTGTCTGTCTGTCTCTCTCACTGTTGTCATTATTGCTATTCCACCACCATGAAATGGAAGCTCTCTGCCCCGTGTCACTCTGCCTTGGAGCCAGCTGAATATGGACTGAAACCTCCAGTAATTGTGAGCTGAATAAACCTTTCCTTCCTTCATTTTGGGTGTTGGGTATTTGTCTCAGCAATGAAACTAGAGTAACTAAGATAGAATTTGGTACTTCATGGGTGGGCTCATTGCTGTGGTTAACCCTGACCATGTGGACTATAAGCTTTTGAGAATGGTTTATGGGAGGTGATAGAAAGTATTTGTGGAGATTGTCTACTGGCGAAGGGCTGGAACAACTTCAGCTGTTCTGCAGGGGAGATTCTGGTCAGATCTCAGACTAAAAAACTGTCAGGAAGCTTGCCTATAAAGTCTAGACTGGGAAGGTTTCTGATGGGAAGAAGGACTGATTGGTTGTTGGACTCCAGGTAGTTTGTGCTAGGGCTTAGCCTAAAGACTGTCTGAATTTTGCTTGTGACCAGAGACTTTGCCTGTAATTGAGATTAAATATGGCAGACTGATTAATCTTTCAAAAGATATTTCAAAGCAGCCAAATATTGGGGAAGTGGCATGACTATTATTGGGGGTTTTCAGCCACAATTATGTTGACAATCAAAAGCAAAGAGGAAGTAGGATGATTTAAAATGTTGTGAGCTTGGCCAGAAAAGAGGCTTTAATAAATCTGTGGACTACAAATATAGAGCTGAAAGAATCTTTATTGTTGGGAAAGAACCATAGAATTGAAAAGATGGCATCACAGGAGGCAGCAGGTCTCCACACTTTGCCAACTCAGAATTGCAAGAGAGAGATTTTACGATGAGAGAAAGTTGCAGAGCCTCATGTTCCAGAATGGTGACAGTGGCCACATCACGTTCCAAAATGATGCTAGCATGGAAAATTTGTTCCTCAGAATCAGAGTCAGAAGATTCATCAATCCACGCACTTGATCCCTTCAACCAAGAGTGAAGGACGTCTGGCTACTCTCCAGCTGGCAGCAGACCTTGGCATTATCCACATGGCATTGGTTTTAGGCACATTCAGAAAGTAGGAGTTGTGAGGTTAGGAAGGCTTCCACTTTGATTTCACAAGAAGGCCTGGGAGGTGAGGCAGTGGGGCCCTGAGAGGGCACTGTGTGAAGCTGTAAGTGAGAAGCCTATTCAATGGAAACCCCAAAAGTTTGGAAAAGTAAGGAATGTAGATCATCTAAAGGGATACTGCAAAGAGGGAGCAAAGTCAGCCTAAGAAAGAAGCCATGACAGCTACAGTCACAAGCGACATAGGGGCAGAGTCATGTGAGGCCTTTGGAACTCACATCTCAGTGCAGACTGCTTCAGATGTTCCAGTTGCAACTATGGGATTTGATGTCTGTCCTGCTGGATTTTGAACTTGTGCTGGTCCCAGTGTTTTGTATTCCCCTTTTGTTTGCAACTTTTGGAACAGCAATCTTTATCTTGTACCCTTGAATGTTAGATGTGCTTAACTTTTCTTTTTTATAGCAGCTTTCAGCTAAGAGTTTGCCTTGGATCTTGGAGGAGACTTAGGACTTAGACTATCTAGCAATGCTGAAACTGTTGGAACTTTGGAAACTCTTAGAGATGGACTAAAATGCCTTTTGTACAAAGGGATGTACATGAGACTTTTGGAGTCTAGGTACAGAATGTTATAGTTTGTGTCTAGTTTCCCCCCTAGAGCCTCATGTAGTCATGGGCGGGGATTTCTAGAGTTTGTACTGCTGGGGTTATAGATGCGAGTGTCATATCCAGCCTGAGGTGGAAAGCCTGGATGTAATATTAGAGAGACAGAGACTCTCTTTCTGTTGCATTGTTGCTATTCTGCCACCATGAACTGGATGCTCTCTACCCTGTGCTGTTCTGCCTTGGAGCCAGCTGAATATGGACTGAAACCTCCAGTACTGAATAAACCTTCCCTTCTTTCATTTTGAGTGTTGAGTATTTATCCCAGCGATGAGAAAAGAGTAACTGAGACATGACCTCAACATTAACTCCCCTCATAATCAGTCTTTGGAATAAAAATATCACTGGGGCACTGACAAACTTTTTCCAAGCCATTTACATTCTGGAACAACGCATGTAACAGAAAGTATTGTTTTCTATGTTTGGTTTGTATATATAAATTACTAGAATCTAATGCTTGTTCCATACTCTGCACCATCTTGGATGGATCTGCACCATGCAGTGGTCTTCTGGGTCATCCTGATGGGGAGCCACTGTGGTGGGAAACCTAGAACCAGCTAGACTGACTTCTGTCTTTTTGCCCCTGGTTAATCTCAAACTTCTTGTTTTGATTTGTGCAAGTGCCAAGGCTTCCATAGTCAATGACTGTTTCACCACTGAATTGCCCATTCAAACTCTACCCCCAATCCAGATAAATTCTTGATCTCCCTCCCTCCTTTCCAAGGGTCTTTGCTTTTCTTCAGTAGACCTGCTGTAACAAGCAATACAGGATTTCCTGCTTTTCCTTTGTGCCAGAGGAAGGAACCTTGCAACTTTTACTCCTGGTTATTTACATGAAAGAAATTAAATAAATAGCTCATAAATGAATGTTCATAGAAGTTTTATTATCAGTAGCCAAATCAATTGGAAGGTTGGAGCCCAGATATAAAGGCTTGACATTGCTAAAGAGATAGTCTGTTAAAAAGTAGGGCCAGTGAGGTAGCTAAACAGGCATAAATGCCTGCTTAGCTAAGCACAGGACCACAGTTCTATCCCCAGCACCACATGCCATGCCATCCCTTTCCCAGGGAGGGTTGAGCTGGCCACCAATAAATAAAAAAATAAGAAATACAATGTAGCAATGTTCTCAGCTTTCTCATCTCATAGTTTGGACAATGGGCCCAACTGTTGGACTCCCCAGAGTTGGCACCCAGACAAGGGACTTGAGGCTCTGACCCACTTCACTGGGTCACAGGATGAAACCCCAGCAGCAGAGAGGCCTCAAGAGTAAATGAGTATCTGAGGAAATTATCATCAGGAATTAAGACAGGGTATAGGAAGCCTCAGGAGCTGATGTTCTCTGTGGATGTCATCTGGACTATTCTTAATTCCTGAGAATCACTGTGACGTCCCTGCAGAGTTCTTGCTTTCTGTCCATTCTTATGATGTGCTGCCCATGGTTTCCAGAGGAGGGCACATTCCATGAAGTAATCTAAAATAAAGTTGGAAAGGCCCTTACAGAGCACTGTGGCATTCATGGATCCAAACAGGTGCCTATGGATGCTTTCACAGTGTGGTCAGGCATCCACGGTGCACTGGGATTGACCTGGGTGCTCAGGTTGTGAGAAGGTGCACCCATGGAACTAGTGATGATTGTGTATCCCCTTTTCAGCGTATTAACTTTTTGGCACCTCCCCTAGAAAAAAAATCCGTTTACTAGGGAATCCTTTGCTGCAGACTCCCTCTTTAGGGGAGGGCCCTCTGTTAGTTCAACCCAGACTCCAGAGGGTCCCTCTCCTCTTGGAAGAAGGGGCCTTTCAGATGCTTATGTCTTGGGGACAGTGCCCCTTCTTTCTTCCTCCTACACAATATTCAGCTTTTCAGTTGGCCATAAGGGAAGCTCATAACTCATAACTCTTTAGCAAGCATTAAATATTAAATTAAAGGAGTAATAGCTAAAGGAGTTATTAAAAAAACAGTATTATTGATTGAAACCTAAAGGATGGGCTACTTTAAACTTAAAAAGTTAGAAGCAAGTTATGAGAGCTCTATGTTGAGCGCATTTGCAAGGAGAGGCTGTTCTGTCACGGATGTCATCTTTGTGTGAACCTATCCTTGGCTCTGGAGCCCTTGCAGTCTGATTCTAGGGATCTTGTCTGCAGCAAAGAGTAATCAGTTCTCACACAGAAACTTTGGTGTCTAAACCTTCAAAAGGCTTAGAAAGCTATATAATAATGCTGCCAAATGCAACTGCAGTACATCTCTTAATTTGTAAGATGAGTCTAAATCAGAAAATCCAAAAATAGAGAACACGTGTTCAGCCCTTCAGCTTATCTCTTCTGATTCCAAGGATCTTTCAGAAGCCCAAGAGGATAAAATATAAAAGGAAACAAACGATATTCAGGAGCTATCCCCCCATATGGAAGGATTGGATATTTCAACTTTGCCTTCCATATTTGCTAAATTTCAGCCTCTGCCTCCTCCCCCACCTAAGCTCTCTGCTTCTCCATAGAAGGGCAAATGATAATAATGTAGGCTTTACTGAAAGAAAGGAAACCTGGTCCAGAGGCTTACAAGAAGCCATTAGGAGTTTTTCCTGTTGTCTTAAAATAACATCCACCTAATGATGTAATTAACCTATTTAATTGGATGACTACAAGCATTAACAAATGAACATGGATTAATTCCTTATGATTGGGAAGTTTTATGCTGTACACTTGGTTTCTATTGTGGTAAATTGGGCCCGTATGTAAAAGGATTATAAAGAATATAAAAGTTAAAAAGGGGGTAAAGATAAAAACAAATTCCTTTTTTGTTCCACTCAAAAGAAAGAGTTAGCTGCCATTATTATATTAACACAGCTCTGCTCTGATTCATTAAATCTTGTCACTGATTCCCAATATGCTGACCACCTAGGGAAAGAAATAAAAATTGCTGCTTTGATTTTGAATGGCTACAAGTTAATGTAACTGTTTTATAGACTGCACCAGCTTATCAGAAATAGAAATCAGCCTCTCTTTATTACACATATTAGAGCTCCTATTACATTGTCTGGCCCTAGGTCAGCAGGAAATAACTGGCTAGATTATTTATTTATAGGTAATGTTCAAGCTATCTTTTAGAGTTTTGTAAAACTTTTCCTACTTCCTCTATCACAAAAATTCCTTGTAATCCTCAAGGTGAAGGGATGTGTTAAATGTACAACAGGCAAAATGAAAAAGTTAGATTGAGTTAAAAATGAGATAGATAGAGTCTCAAAAACTATAGATGTTTATAGATGTATATAGATACATATAAAATGTGTGTTGCTTTCTCAGTTCCTATATCTACATTACTTTCTAAGACCACCATAAATGATTTAGAGTGGAATACTATTTTAAAATCAAGTCCTAAACAGGACAAGGAGGATAGAACAAATGTCCCAGGCCATCCGCCTTTTAATTCTTAATGAGTTTTATTGATTGTTTTACAGTCCTAAATTAAAATTGATATTAAAAAACCTGTGATATTTTACAGATAAATATAAAGGTTTGGAGTAATATCTAAAAGCAGGGAGGTTTAAGTAGTCACTTGATTTTGACATCCCATTTAAGTAATAAACAGCCCAGTAGTGGCCTCAAAAGGAGAAATCAATCTTTCCATCTTCACTGGTCAGTGTATACTATGAAACTTTTAACTTTTGCAAAAGATAGAAGTACACCACCAGAAAGACAACCCAGATAAGAAAAAAGAATAGAAAAGGTGCTTTGGAGAGATCTCCATACTGGACAGCAAAAGGTACTCAGCTCACTACTAATATGGGGGAAAAAGGTACGCTTGTTTTTCCAGAGAATGCTGAATGGCCTATTTGGATGCCAAAGTATACTGTCAGGCTGTAACATGAAACAAAATCTGAAGTTAACAAGGTTGAGGCTAGATGCTTCCTGGGGCCTATTCAAAGAACTGAGTAAATGAAAGACTAAGTTGGAAATAAGTGATAAAAGATGTAAAAATAATTGAATTCAAAATTATTAGTATTAAAAATATACATAAATACAAAATATACATATTTAATTATAAATAAAAAAATTATCCCTCCCAAATTTTTCAAATGAGAAATCTCTGACAATTGATAAATAATACAACCTGACTAATCTATCTATAATTATAAAATTTCTAAAAAACTGATAGAGTTACTATCATTTAATTTGATCAAAGAGTTGAGTGCACTCTTGATTTTATAAGGATGTTTGTGTGTTCTGTATATTTGTTTATATGTTTGTGTGTCTTTCAGTGAGCAGCTGTTCCTATTTTTCACTTTTCAAAGATTCGTTCTAAATATAATTTGAGATATATACTTAAAAGCATTTTTCATAAATTACCAGATAGTCAAATTGATAACAAAATTGGTGTATACACTTGATCAAAAGTTACAAGCATCCACTTAATGGATAAAAGATATCGTCAGCCTTTTGTTCATTAATGAGGAGCTCCCAATAGTCTCTTAGAAGACACCCTCAATAAACTGTCATTGGTTATATAATAAAGTTTTTCTGAATAAAAAATAAAGATTTTCATAAAAATATTCTTGATATATGAAATATATTCATGCCTTCCTAATATGCAGTATTTTACGATAAAAAATTTTTCTCAGATTTAAACATATGGTATTCTCTTCTTCTACTTATAGTAAGAGGTTCATGTCAAGTCGACCTGAGGTCATTAGTCAAATGATAATTTTCTAACAAAACATATGTGATAA
>PVKN010028596.1:0-13217 GCA_004027915.1 Capromys pilorides
AATCCCGCCTCACACCCCTCACGAGATGACAACCCTCCACACACTCTGAGCTCAACCTCTGTCCTTCAGGGCTGTGCAGAAACAAATCTACTGTTTAAACCCCCCAATCTGTGGTATTGCGTTTCAGCACCCTGGCAAATGGATATAAGCCCTCAGGGTTCAAAGGAATCCTGCAGCCTGAGACTCCCACCCGTGCGGACTTTCTCCTCTTCCAGCAAACCCACAGCGTTAGCCAGAGTGGACCCAGGCTGCAGTTCTGTGCATGGTTCACTACACACCAGCGGTCTCTGTTTCTCTTTCTTAACAGTCGATCTCCCCGTCTGCCTGCAAATATGAAGTGAGATTGAAGGGCAGCAGATTGGAGCGGGGGAGGGGACTTCCCAGCAAGCCAGTGGGAGGGGTCTTGACCACACTCTCCACTCAGTGCCCAAGCGTCACCGTGTTCAGCTCCTGCACATCCGCTGCTGTTGCAAGTGAAGAGCCACACATGGAAACTAAGGAGCTGACCAGGAAAGAGTCCTCTGGAGTCCCGGGGGGTGGGGGTCGGTAACAGGTCCCAAGAAAAAGGAATCATTCGGGTATGGTGTTTCTTTAATGTCTTTTTTTCTTAAAAGAAACATTTAAAGCTAAACATCTAAGATGATTCTGGATTCACACCCACTGTGTGTGGAACAGCTTGGCGTTGACGAGATTAGCTCGCTGGCGCGCTCTGAGATCCGCTCTGGCGCTGCCCACACACACCACGAGCCTGGCACAGCCGCGCTCAGAGACACCTGGCTCTTGCCCGCAGCTCTGCTCAGGGTCCCACCTTCTGTCAGCTTAGGCTGTTCCTCGCTGACTTTATCCTTGCCCAGTCCCACCCTCCGGGCTTTCAAAATGTGACCGGGGCCAGCGCTCAGCCACTCTGAGCATCCAGAGAGTCACACTCCCGCCTATTTTTGTCCCTTTGTCACACAGTACATGTCTCTTTACATATGAGAACAGGCTGCTGCCCAAGCTCCCTTCCCCTGCTCAAGTTCATCCTCCTGTTCCCTCTTCTTTCTCTGGTAACCAATTTGCTCCGACAAAATGGACCTGTAGGGCTGGGAGATAACTCAGCAGAATAGGCACCTGCCTGGCAAGTGCAAGGTCACGAGTTCGATCCCCAGTACCAAAAAAACTATCAAATAAAAGAACCTATGAAAGGAATATTACTGTTCGACCCCTCCCACCGAGGGTGGCTTCCAGCCCTGGCAAAGTGCAGATCTCTACGCATTCCCTTTGCAGAAGCAGAGGCGTTCATGAGCTCCCAGGTGCCTCTGGGGGGCTGTCAGGAGCAGGATCAGCTGAAAGCGGCTCCCCTGCCTCACACCCCAGCTGGCTGGCCCTGCCTCCGGTACCTGGTCAGAGACTACAAGAGCAATTGTCACATAATTGTCGTATAATCTCTTCCTAGAGATTTCAACTGGCTCTAAATTGTTTTGGCTAATAAAAACTAAGAAGATTTGCAAGAAATTCCAGATGCATCAGAACACTTTGGGGGATTGCGCAGCCTGCAGGCAGATAAAACTTAACTCAAATAAACATAAGGTAATGCGTGTTGGCAAAAGTAATCCAAGAAGGAAGTGTGCCTCTGAGCACTCCAACTGTGCAGACGCCTCTGAGGATGGAGACTGGGGAACAGCTCAAAATCGAGGAAGTGGCAGAGCAGCCAGACTGGCCCACCGCAGCCCTCCTTAACGAGGCAGATCAGATCTTCTTCAGGTGGAGATTCCAAGCGGGAACACGTGACTTAGCTCTGCCGTGAGTTCTCCAGCGCCACTTCCTGCTTTGTTGTGGGTAGACAAAGAGGGGCAGTTTCCAGATTCAGGATTCCTCCTGAAGGCCACCAGGGCGTGACGGTGCTCCCCACCGGTGGGTAGAAGCCCGCGTTTGTGTTTGTCTGCTTGCGCCACTGGCTGCCAGCTCCGGGAGGTGCTGAGTCCATTTGGCCCTCCCATGTGGTGAGTCTAAATCAACATTATTCAACTGAAAACTCCAAAAGCCAACCTGGCAGGTGGGGTGTCTCACCAGGGTCCGCGCATAAGGTGTCGGGTTTCAACTGATGTGAAAGTCAGCCGCTGAACCCTGGACTTCTCCAGTCCCTGAGATCTGATGCCACATCTCTTTCTTTGTCAGCAGCTGTCCTGTATAGGATCTTTAGCCCTCAGGCCTTCAGGCAAGCAACAAAAGTCAATTTTTCTGCTATTTGATGTCATTGAAACAAGGATGCTAAGCTGGGGGTGTTGCCCACCACTTATGAAGTCCTCAGTTCCATCTGCAGAAAAAGAAAAATGTTTTAAAAGTTTGCCACGCCATTTTACGCCGCTAGAAGTCTTTTGCTTCTAATAATATAGATAATAAAGTCAGTCATATATCGAATATCTATCTTCTGTTATATATAAGGCACTGTGCCAGGCAGTTCAGAAAATAAGTAAAACTCTAGCAGCCAAATGGAAAAAGGAAACCACAAGATTCAGTGTTCCTAAGAGCAACAGGTGACTAGAATGGTCAGAATAATTTGTCTTGGGACTAATTGAACAGGAATTTACTTGGGAAGGTAAGAGGATATTGAGCAAAGTCATCACTAAGGAATTGGTCAGTTCTTCTCAGCCCAGTGTATATGGACTACAAGGAGATCTGGGTTAGGGTTAGGGTTGGGGTTAGGGTCTGGGGTTGGTTGTGAGCTAAGGTCTGGATGAGGTATGAACTTCTGTCCATCTAAAAAATTCCTGATAATGTGGATATTGCGATGCTGCTGATCCTCAGATCACACCTGAAGCCACATCATCCATTACTGGGCCATGTCATACACAAGCTCTCAGAACCCACTGGGGCCTAACCATGGGTGGACAATTCCATGCTGGCAATGTATTGGGAGGCTAATAGGACACCCATGTAGCCAGCTCCCTGCCAACCAGTTGGGCCAAAGAGGAAGTTCAGAATATTCTGAAGATGAGCAGAGTGATGACATGTTTTAAATTCTTCCTAACATTGTTTTTCCCAAGTCTAGCATCTTGTATTATTAGTTGGCTCTAAACTTGGGACAGCTTCCAAGAAAAACCTGCAAGGCTGGGATGCTTCCAGGACACAGGACCATCTTCCATAATAGACCTCAAGCTCCTCCTAGGAAACTGAGGAGCCAGGAAAGAATTGGGCAGGATGAGGGGGAAGAACGGACTTTCCAGGTAAAGAGCAGAGTTTGCATAAAATCACCAATGCAGGAAGAAACCCTCAGAGTGCATAAAAGACACGGCTTGCCCAGAGCACACTTTTTTCTCAATCCTGCACCTCAGCTGATATGTGTGGTTTGTTTCCTCACCTCTTCCAGGTTTCCACACAAACATCACCTCCTTGGGTCACCCCATGTAAAATAGCTTCCATTTATGCCTTCTAGGACTCATGTTTCCTGCCCCTGTCTCCTTGCAATTATTACTGGAGTGATCCAATCACACAGTAGAAGAAAATAATTGGAGGACACAGCAAGTATAAAGCCCTGAGGCAGGAACAGCTGCCTTGACACAATCAGCAAGGACAAGAATGTCCAGTGTGGCACAGAGAGGATACAGAGGCCAAGAGGCTGGGACTCTCATTGCAAGCAGCCAGCTGTTGCTGTGGTGATGGCAGATGTTAACTGGAGCCCAGCAGGAGGTACCTAGCTCTCATTGGACTTTGGGGTCACTGGGACAGCTGTCATCCATGGATGGATTCCACACTGCAGAATGTGGAACAGCCACTTTGGAGGTATGTCCTTGTCCTGGTGAGAGCAGTGGAGAGAAGAGCAAGCCCAATAACTCATGTCAGTTAGCTGCAGAAGTCAGGTCTGATGGCCAAATCACATCCATGACTAAGTCGAGGTCGCAGGGCAGAGAGTGCATCATAACTACCACAAGCCCAGAGCTGAGTACAAGTATCGTGAAAATGAGGACAGGATCATTGTGGTAAGGGGCCAGTGGCTGTTGGGGAGAGGTTGGGCAGAGTAGTGGCATGGTTTTTTAGATCATTCTCTTTGACCATTGCATGGATAATAGGCCCCACCTACAAGATCAGAGGAGAGGCCCAGGGCCCCTGCTAGATTTACTGAGGTCTTACTATATCCCCAGGAGCTAGGAGAATACAAGAGGCTGAAGACTTTGACCCTGTCTTGGAGACCACTGCACAGAACTGTGACATCTTGAGGAAAAGGTAAGCTGTGTTTGCTTTAAGTCTCCCTGGTACTCCAAGCATTGACTCCAACTAGATGCAATGCAAGGAAACAAATCGGGAGACCTACTCAGGTGTGTGACAGGCTGGGGAAGGTCGCTGGCGAGCATCCCAAGAGTGAAAATGACCATGTGGTCCAGATGCAAACAGAGAGGTGCCTGGCAGCACTGACCAGTACAAAGGCTGAAAGGATGAGGACAAACACATGCTTCGCTTCAGCTATAAAAATAAGGCAGCAGGATGGTGAGTCAAAAGCAGCTGGCTGGCTTCACAGCCTCCAGAAAGAATGAAAGGGCTCCCCATCCCATCCCACTTAAACTCCGTGTTTGTCATGTCTCAGATCTCCCCACAGAGCTAGCAAATGAGATGCTCAGAGAAGGCAGACTTTTGGAAGGCAGCACATTTTATAAAAGGAACATTCTGTAACCAAGAATGATTATCTCTAGAGAAATGAACACATTCTCTGTTAGGCAGAGGCTGTAGCAAATGTCAAGACAGAGATTTCCAACCCAGGCAGGGAGCTGGGCCGAGAGGGTTGATTCCTTAGGCTCTTTCATGCTTTGGCTCCTAAATGTCCCTGCAAAGACCCCCATGTGGTAAAGGCTTGGTCTCCAGCCTGTGGTGCTGCTAGGAGTGCAGAGCCTTAGGACGTGGGACCTCGTAGGATGTGCCCATGAAGGGGACACTATGAGCCCAGCCCTTCCTCTTCCTTTCTTTTCACTTCCTAGCCATCAGGAGGGAAACAGGCCTCCCCCACACATGTACACTCTTGCCACGTTGCCCTGTGCTTCCACAGGCCCAAGAGACCATGAACTAAGTCTCAGAGACCATAGTCATGGTCAAAGCAATGGAAAGCTGATTACAGCCATCTGTTAGAACTACCTCTGGAGCCAGACTGGCAGGACAAAATGAGTCAGGCATCAGTTGACTAGTTTAGCAGACAACTGCATAAATTAGACGCCCTCTTCATGCACCACAGAGATTTACTAAAGAAAGACAGCATTCAAAAACCCAGAAGATATCCATGTCATTCATAGATAGAAGTTACCATAGACAGAAGAAAAAAAAACTATGAACACATATAATCAGAAAAGAAATATAAGCCACTAAATGTGTCTGACCAAGTGACGTAACTCCTTTAAACTTTAGTTCTTTCATCTTCAAACTGGAGTGTTTGCACCAAACGGCATTTTAGTGTTCCTTCTTTTATCTGAATTCTATGATCCATTAAAGAGCACCTTATAAGAAAGTTCCCCCAAAATGTCAGAAACAGATACAAAAAACTAAAGACATCAGTGGAATGCACGAAAAGATGGAAAAAGAACTAGAGATTGTTTTAATGTGTTGCTCTGGCCTTTACCACAGAACACATGTGCCTTGCAGATGGGTAGGCTGGGGCTTCAATAAAACTAGTAAATGCACAGAATGCTCTCATCTGAAAAAGAGATATCAATGCATCACTCTGACAGGATATGATCCACCTAAGTGCTGAATGAGTTGATGGGCAGAATCGTAGAGCTGCCGAGCAGATGAGACCAGTTGTTCCAACAGTTGTGTTGCCAGAGAACGGCTCAGGCTCCAACATCAGCTCTCCTCTGGCTTCCCCGAGGGAACCTGGGAAACCACCAACTGGCTGTTGCTCCGTACCATACTAGCCAAGCTTTTGGGATCATTAAATAAAGTACAGAACTGCAGAAAGCTTAAATCAGCACACCCCATAGAAACAGAGGCAGGAGGGGTTCTGCAGGAGAAGCCACACCTAATCATCAGTGCTTGGGTGCCCAGACAAAGAAGAGCGAGTCATTTTGTAGATTTTGGAAATGCCCTTGGCAAGTAGCCACACTTGAAATTTAATGGTGGGTAAATGAGGGATGATTGGGTCTCCATAGGATTAAGAGTTACCTAAGAGGGAAGGGACAAAGAACTAAATTTCAACATATGAAAACCAGGTAATAAAAAAATTATTTCTTTGGGACAAAAAAGTAAAAATGTGTCAGAGTTCAGGAAGGGCTAGCCTTAGTGAATCATTTTACAAAAAGATTTGGTACATGGTGCAACTTTCACTGCCGTAGAATTCCCCAAGACATTTTAAGCAAAATGGCAAGTCGATAGGATAGGGAAGTTTTGAAATTAAACATAAAATGGTACAAAAATTTCAACTGCAGGGCAAGTTCAAGTTAAAGCACTGTAAGAACAAATAATTGTAGAACAAAAAGGCTCAGAAAGTTTTAATGAAGCCAAGAGAAGAATGTTATAGTTTAGTTTGGATCAAAAATGTACCCCAAAAGCTGATGTGTTCAGAGGTGGGGTTTTTAGGTGATTACATTATGGAATACTAACTTCATGAATGGATTGTTCATTGTTGAGTTTGTAGCTGAATGGGCTGTTAGGTGGGGCTCAAAGTACTTGGATGAAGTACATCAGTGAGATCTAACCTGGAAGATACATTCTTATTCCCAGCCGCACTCCTGCCTCTCTCTGTCTCTGACTCTGATTCTGTCTCTGCTTCTGTCTCTGTCTCTGCCTCTGCCTCTGCCTCTGTCTCTGTCTTTGCCTCTGTCTCTCTCTAAAATAAATCTTTCCTCCCTTAATTTGTGTATGTCACACATTTTGTCACTGTAACTAAATATGACTGACACAGAGACCCTGGGAGATTTTTATTCTCCTGAGAACATTAAACCTAATGCAAGAGAATAACATGAGACATAGTACAGTGCTGATCACTACATATTGGCTAAGTGAATGAATGAAATGCTGACCCATCAAAAAGACAACAGACAGAAAATGTGTCCCGAGCTTGAACAGAACCATTGCAGTAGAATAGTTTTTTTAATTGTATTAGTATATGTTTACAATTCCTGTAGTTATAGTCAGCTTGGGGGATGATTACCTGTATATACCACAGCTTGTTTTTTTTTAAATCCCTCTTCTCCTTCCCTCCCTCTCCCTCCTTCCTCCTCAGAGTCCTCTATCTCATTTTTCATTCTTGTTGATATTATTGATTTTAGTTCATGTTATGGCATATAATGTTTGCATTAACTGAGATTATTAGGTTACTGTACATGGCATATCTTTATTTTACTTCTTTCCCTGTTCCTTCCTCCCTTCCCCTTGGGCTTTTCCCCTTAGACCACTTACCTTTGCAAGAACTCCACCTCCTAGTCTCTTTCTATCCCTCCTTCATTATTCTCTTTGTTCGTGCTTATAGTAGCATATCAAAATGAGATTCTTCTTGCTTCCATTTGGCTACAGAACAGTAGCTGTCGGTGGGTTATTCCAAGGAAGACCATTATTGTCTTCAGGCCTTGTAAAAACAGAGGAACAGCAATCTTCAAGCATGCACAGAATGGCTCCGTGGACTGACATGCTCAGGACAAGAGCAGCATGACGTGCTCTGTAAAGGGGCACCCTGAGTGACTCTTGTGGTGCTGGTACAGTCACACACCTTGATGCAATAGTGGTTACAAGAACCTACACATGTGACAAAATTGCAGAATTATATCACATGCACACTCAAGTGGATGTATTACTGGCAAAATTGGAATAGGCTTTGTGGATCATACCGATGTCAAGTTCCTAGCTTTGACTACCCTTGGAGGTCATGGTCACATGAGAGCTCCCTGTGGAGCTTTTTACAATTTGCTATGAACCTGTAATTGTTTCAAAATGAAAAGTTTAATAACAAGGTTTAGACAAGCTTCGACCCTGCACTGACCAACTATAACCTATAACAAGATCAGAGCTATACTAGTGGTGTTTTAATTAGGATTATATTAATCTGTATAACATTTTGGAGAGTATGGGCATTTTCAAGAAGCCAAACAGTAACAAATATTGGAAGCACTGTGGGGAAAGAAGATCAGAGTAATCAAGAAAAAAGAACTCAGATGTTGAGGACATTTTCAGAGAATTCTCAAGATGTGTCATGGTTCCAACCCTGTGCTGGAATAAGGACTTCATGTTTGCTCATCACATTAAAATTAGAAAGAGCCTCCAGTAGTCCCACCCCAAGAGTGTGACCTTTGTCCCTTTAGCAGAGAGACATATTAAGCTGTGAGAAATGTCAGGAGAAAAATGGACTTGGCAAGCTGCCGACATATAAGCCAAGGAGATGAAGCTGCACAGGGCGCTGCTCCTAGGCGTTCTGTTAGTGCAAAAGATACACAGTTGCTTTCCATGAGCCAGTCGTGGATCAAACACTGTCCTGTCCCAGAGGACTGCCTGGAGAGAGAGAGAGAGAGAGAGAGAGAGAGAGAGAGAGAGAGAGAGAGAGAGAGAGAGAGAGAGAGAAGCAGAAACGACAGGCAGTGCTGAATGTCTGCAGAACGGCATCTGCAGTGAGCATGGAGGGAAAGGACAGCCTGGGTCAGTGAGCAACAAGTGAGGGGGAGGTCTGCAGGATGGGAATGTCCAAAGGCCCCAGGAGATACTGCTGAGAACAACCATCAGAAACTTCAAGACTTTCCAAGTCCTTCGAGATGACGCTAAGCTCATCATAGCACCAGGCCAGGAAGAACTTCCCTCACCAAGCTTTTCTGTTCTCCTTCCCTGCACGCTTCTCTAGAGGGTCAGAAATCAGTCAGTGAGGTGGAGGAGGGCAATGGAAGAACACCAGGTGAAGATATATATATATACATATATATATATATATGTCTGCCTGCTGCCAACTGCCAACTCCCACCTGTACCTGGTCATAATTGCAGCAGGAAAACAAAACCTAATATTGAATCAGGTTCAAAGTTCTCTCTGTTATATGGGACTGAATCTTTCAATTATTGATGGAAGTGCCTCATATTACTGAGGAGGCCTGAAAACCTGCCTGACTTTCCATATAAAGGCAAGAGAAAAACTGAACCCACAGAGAAGATTTAAAGGGACAGAAGGTACAGCGTTAGTCTACAATCTCATATAGTGGTCTTGGCCACTCTAGGTGATACCTGCATGAAACAGCTCTGGTTTTCCATTGTAACAAGCAAGTTTCCATTTCAGAACAGAATTGATTGTGTGTGTGTGTGTGTGTGTGTGTGTGTGTGTATGTGTGTGTGTGTGTGTATCCCTGAACACATAGGTGTGGGTATGCGTATGGATGTGTGTATAATTACAAAAATAGATTTATCCAGGGCTGGGGAGATAGCTCAATAGAATAAGCACTTGCCTGGCAAGTGCAAAGTCCTGAGTTCAATCCCTAGTCCTGTCCCAAAAAAGAAAAGATTTATTCATTCGGCTTACAGGATGAGAGGCTGGATAGTCCACAATGACTCTCTGCTCACTAGGCAGCCATTTGCTCGTAGCTGCTCAGTCCAAGGAGCCAGAGGCCCTAGAACAAGCGAGACCAAGGAACCAGCCTCAGGTAAAGGCTGAAGGTCCTGAACTTGCTGCAAAGTCACTCGTTTGAATCCACACTGAAGGCTGAGGAAGCTGGAATCTGGTGTCCACAGACAATGACAACAGCAAAAGACACACCTGTCCAGTCAGCTTGAGTTTGAGAGTGTAAACTGACTTCCTCTTTCACCAATTTTTCTTTCCACCAGGAATGCCAGAAAGTGTAGGCCAAAGTCAAATGGCAGTGTAGCCCTACCATTTGCTGGTCTACCTGCCAATCATCTCTGGAACCACCCCCATTGTCACACATGGAAGAGTGCTTTATTATTTCCCTAGGCATGTCTCAATCCCATCACTCTGTCACAATCACATCACAAGAGGTGAAAATGGAAAAGGGCAAGGGCACAATGTAAGGGAAAGATGTCCAGGACCCAAGAAGGGACTTTAAAAGATTATGACTTCAACATGAAGATCCAGGTCAAAATAGAAGCCTTACTAAAATCCATACAGTAATAGACTATAAGGATAAGGTCAATAAAAATGTTGCCAGAACCCAGAATACAGTAACAGAAAGGCACCATACAAGATAAGAGAGAGTAAGGGAAAATACTCCTAGGGGAGACGTTGCTTTTCAACAAGTTATCTACGTTAAAAACATTAGTAGATGTTTTAAAACTTATCTTCACTTGAAATTGAAAAACAAATATATCTCATAAAGCACTTTTAGAGGATGAAATGAATCCAAAATTATATTAACAAGAAAGAAAGTCCTGAAATTCAACTAGAAGTGCCCCCTCTGTACTTTTAATGTGCTTCCATGAACTTTAGTTTTCTAATATGTGCCACGCAATACTGCATCTGCTACTACAATCACATGAAGTCTCAATAGCTGCCATACTAATAAGAATATGTGTGTCACGAACAGATAAAATATTGCCAGTGGAACATCATGAACATGCTTCCTCTAAACAAGGCAGCCCAGGTCACTTTCACCTCATCCAAACAGGGTCTAAAAGACCCCTAAAAGAGCCAGGCATGGTGGTGCACACTTGTAATTCCAGCACTGTGGAAGACTGAGGCAGGAGGATCACAAGGCAACTTATGAGACCCTGTCTCAAAATAAAGAATAAATAGCAGCTGAGGTGTAGCTCAGTGTAAAGGTCTTAGGTTCAATAATCCGCAGTATTAGAGGGAAAAAAAACCTTCAATGGTCTTGGGTGCACAGCACCCCATGGAGGATGCCTGTATCATCCTGTCCTATGGTGTAACCATGGCAGCCCCTCTGCTCCAGGCCTTCCCCATCCACAGTTCTGTTGGCCTCTTCTCCAACACAGCATATTCTGAGAGATTTCCCCTCCGTCAGCACATCTTCATCTGCCATCATGCTCTGCCACTGCTTGCAGTGAGGTTTCTCTTTGCTTATTTATTACCTGACCTCCTACTGGAATGTAAGTGCCCAGGGATCAGTGGCTGGCTTCTGGCCCCCCAAGATAGGGTGCACAGTGCCTGGTAGCTCATGGGTTGTGGGAATGGCTGTCTGTTCCCCACTTACGTTTAACTACCCTTTACCCTCTATTGTCAGGTCTGACAGTTGTACCCAGCTAGAAACCTGCATCTGAAGCTTCACTTGTCAGTGGCAGTGGACAAAGAAATATGCAGTAGCTGTGGGGTGAATGCTCTTGGAAACACTTTGAGGAGGCCTACTCTTTCAACATGGTACATCCTTCTGCTCTTATCTCTTCCTCCTTCCTACTGGAACATGAATGTAACAGCTAGAGTTGCAGCAACCCTACTTGTGACCATGAGGTAAGCTTATAAGAACCACTTAAGGAGTGGCCTGGATGTTTGATGACTACACCATTAGATACCTAGTTCAGAAATAGCTGGGTCTAGTGGAATTTCTAGTATTTTATTTTGTTTTGTTCTTTGAGGAATCTCCATATTGATTTCCATAGTAGTTGTGCTATTTCACAATCCCAGCAACAATCTGGAAAGGCCCCCGCTTTTTGTCACAGCCTCCCCAATATTTATTTGATTTCTTGATGAGAGCCATTCTTTATGAGGTAAGAAGGAACCTCAGTGCTGTTTTAATTTGCATTTTTCCAATTAGGCCTTGAAAATTTTGAACTGATAAAAACCTTAAAAATACAGATTCCAGGGCCAGGAAATAGCTTAGCAGCATAAGCACAGGCCTGGCAAGCACAAGGTTCTGAGTTTGATCCCTGGTACTGTTAAAAAAAAAAATGCACTGCTACATTCTCTACTCCAAATTTGTAATTAAGCAGATCTAGGGATGGTTGTGGTCTTCATATTAGTTTTCAAACTGCTAGTTAGAGGAGCCTTTCACTAAGTTAAAAGTATACAGAGCACAACTGCTGAGTCATGGCTAACTCCACCCTCACTCTGCTTAGTGAGCGAAACCTGGGCCAGCTTGCTTTTTGCTAAACCTCACTTTTACCATCAATACATTGGGTCCATGCTGTAAGTGACCTTGTTATAACATTTATTGGTGTTGGCATCATATATGCACGCTAAGCAAAACTAGACATTCATTCCAGGAAAATGCCATGCCTTTGCCCACATGGCTATCTCTGAGACAATTCTGGGAGACCCACGTGGTGAATCTAATCTACCATAACAATTTTCATGCTGTCATGCTTGGAAGAAAACAAGGTAAGTCTTACAGACGGAACTCTTTTAAATGCCGGAGACCCACCGAGTGTAACCAAGCTGAGAAATTTGTCTGGGTCTGCTGTGGTTTGTATCTAGTTGTCCCCACAAAGCCTCATGTAAATCATGGGGCTGTCAAGCGCCAGGCTTGAAGGGTGGGGCGTGAGGGGGTGTGGCCAAGAGAGGTGGAACCGTTAAACGGACAGCACGCGCTGTCAGAGTGCTCTCCGCCTTCGGTTGGTGTTTCGCCCTTCTGGAGGTATGAAACAGATCCTCCTGGACACGGCAGCGCCCCAGGTCCTCCGCCAGTCCCTATAAAGCAGGGCAGCGTCTAGAAACCTCCAGTAACTGTGAGCTAAATAAACCTTTCCTGCCCTGAGCTTGTGTGGCAGGTATTTGTCCCAGCAATGACAGAATAGTGACTAAAACAGGGTCTTAGCAAAAGCTAAAGCAGGGACTGACTGTTGCCAGCCACTCTTTCTGGATCCTCCTTCTCTCTGTCTGCCTCGTTCTTCTTTTCCTCTCTGGAACCTTCCCTCCCTGGCTTTTCTGGCTCTCATGATAGAAAAACATGGCTGTGGAGAAATTTACATCTGCACATCCCTTGCTCCATCAATCAGGAGAAAACTTAGCTACCCAAATTCCAGATTTCCAAGGAAAGAACTCTGTTCAGGGAGGTGGCCACCCTGACTTCATAAGCTAAAGTTCGTGGAGCATGGATAGTCCTCACATGACAACATAGAGTTAGGGACAGTATCCCAAGCTGGAGGGAAATTGGGTAAAAATTCAGAAAGTACTCATTGAGACACAATGCCACATTTTCTTTGAGTAAGCAGAGATTGAACCAGAATCACTGAAGAAATTAGGTGAGAGGTTTGTTCTTTGAAGAGCTGTAGTGGCTCATACTTGAGGCAAATAACGGAGCAATGGAGAGATGGACCTGAGTTCCTGCATCCTGGAACTGCACATACAAATGAAAGCAATGTGACCATGACTGGCAAAAG
>PVKN010028597.1:0-13117 GCA_004027915.1 Capromys pilorides
CTAACCTCACTATGTACCTCAGGCTGGCTTTGAACTCACAGCAATCCTCCTGCCTTGGCCCCTGAGTGCTATGATCACAGGCACGTACTATAACACTCAGTTTCCTGCCACATTCTTACCCTGACAGTTCTTCTAAGTGATTTATATTAGCTGATGCTGGGGATCAAATCTAGGGCCTTACAAACTCTATAAAAGGACTATACCCCAAATCTCTATTATTCGTAAAAAGTAATTTATTGCATGTATAAAAGTCATTTAATTAGTATATCATACACACACATACACACACACATACACAAATGCACAAATCACAAGAAAAAAAGCCCTCAGAAATATCCCATTTATAGCTCCATGGCACAAGTGCCTGTCTGGCAAGTGCAAGGTCATGAGTTCAAACCCTGGTCCCATTAAAAAAAAAAAAAAAAGAAAGAAAAGAAAAAGAAAGAAATGTCCCATTTAGAGAAGACAGTCCCAGGCCAGGGATATAGCTCAGTGGCACAAGAGCATGCCTGGCAAGTGCAAGATCCTAAGCTTCATTCCTAGTATCAAAAAAAAAGACAAGACAGTCCCGTTTCCCTACTAGAACCACACTGTCTGGACATGCACTATCTTGTGTGGACTATCACCAGTCTGCTTGCCTTTGATCAAGCATACATTTAAATAATTTACATTTAAATGTATATGAGTCAGTGGCAGGTTTAAGACTGTCTCTTCTATGCTGACTGACTAGACAGATCCAGGGGTATTTTAGAGGTGGAATAAGATTATCTTTACTTACAGTGAAAACAGTTATTACTCTAAAACTTGCCCCAGAAGGGTCTTTCTAGTGACTTGTGCTTCTCCCATTCCAAACCACAATCCAAAAATGGGGCTGAGGTCAGGCGTGGTGGTGCACGGCTGTAATCCCAGAACTTGGGACGCTGAGGCAGGAGGATTGCCAGGAGTTTGAAGCCAGGCTGGACCACATAGTGAATTCAATGCCAGCCTGAGCTACACAGGGATACGATGTAAAAAAAAAAAAAAAAAAAGATGGTGATCTGAAAGACTTCTAATGGATAGAGCAGTGATCCCAGAGCAGCACAGGCAGCACCAGTGTTCTTTTAATTTTCAGATCCGGGGTTAAGTCAGCTTTCAGGTTCTAGCCTGTCCGTCAACACTCTAGGTCACGTCCAAGGCAGGAAGTTGCAATGGAGGAGTAGTCCCAGGACCCAGTAAGTCAGGAAGTAGCCTAGAATGTATCGTGTGACTGGAGAACAGGTTTTCCAGTTGTACAAAAGTCCCACGATAGAATTTCTGGGAACCTTTTGTCCTGATGGGGAGTCTTCCGCAAGAAGTTTCCAAGACACTGTCTCTGGGGATCTCAACAGTGGCTCTTGATCCTGAAGTAAGTAAGCTGGAAACCAGTACACAACAGGAGTGGAGGAGCCTAAAAACCTGGTGAGAACCTAGAAATCAGGAGAGAAAGAAAACATGCAAATTTATGGGAAGGTCATTGATCCAAGATGGATCAACCTGGGGTTCTCTGCTTTTTGGGTGAACTATAGCCCAATAATTAAGAGTTACAGTGCACTGGAAAAGCAATCCAACAAAGTTGAGAACATGCCTTACAAACAGGCATTCAGTACCTGCCAGGCAACCTCCACCTTACAAATACACATGGCACCAGACTATTCATAATAGTGGGACAATCAATGCCAAAAAATCACTAATTTAATTTTAACCAAAGACCTGGACTCTTGACTCTGGGTTGTGAGCTAAGGCTTGGGAACCTAGGAAGGCTCCCTTGTTTCACAAGAATGGCAAAGCACAGGGAAAGGTCTGACTGGAGATCATGTGGTCCGACTTTTTTTCCCTCTTCCAGGTTTTCAGAGCCACATCTTCAAGCAGCCTCCCTCACACTGGATACTCTGCCAGCAATCCAGTCACAAACACATGCCACTACTTCCTATGTCGCCTAGCCACACAGCTCAGAGAGCCTCGGAGTCACGGTGTGCCCCCAAGAGTTAGACACTGCTAAGTCTTGGAGACAAGACTTCCCAGGGGATGCTGACACTAGGGCCACAGCCAAGATCAGACATAAAATCAACCCCCTTAATCCTTCCGTATTGTTGCCACCATCCTACAACAGATAAGGTATATCCTCTGAAACCAGCACCTGCCTGAGCCCAGACTTATTTCCAGAAGCTAACATGGCTATACTGGGTGGGGGGGGTTCCCCCACGACATCCTCCATGTTTATTTCTCTATCTCCGTTGAATCAGGTCCTTTCATAATCTTCATGTCTCTGTACATTCCCTACTGCCTATTTTGTTTTTTTTGTTTTTTTTTGCCTTTTTGAGACAGGGTCTCACTATGTGGTTCAGGCTGACCTTGAGCTCACTTCTGTAGCCCAGGCTGGTCTTGAACTCACACCGATCCTCTTGCCTCAGCCTCTCAAATGCTGGGATTATAGGCGTACACCACCACACCCAGCTTTCCTTTACTTTTTATGAAGAATTCCTTATTCTTCAGGATGCATCTTCAACATGATACCTTCTTCAACTTTCAATGACTTAGCTGCTGCTTCTTTTCCTATTTCATCTGAAGTTTTAAAAAATATTTTTGTATCTTAAAACAGCAAGCCCTATTCCATCTCACTATACTATAATTTCATCTGTTCAATGTCTGTATCCCTGTTTATTCCATAAAACTCAGGCAATAATCTTATTTTACTTGTGCTCCATCCCGAGTTCTGACTCAGGGTCTGGCACAAAGAAAACCCCAAATCATTGTTGAACATATAGTTTTTTAAGTACCAGTCACTCAAATGGGAGAAGTTAGTTTGTCTTCTCTGTCCTGGGAGTTTTGCCTATATTCACATTCTTACTCCACAGAGGAATTCATCTCACCTGAACATGCATGCACAGGCCTCCAGACAGCAGCAAAACTATAGCGTGGACCACATAAACAAACACCTGTGGACTGAGGAAGCCTGGATTGGACTTCTCTAGGGTCTTACTGTTCTTGTGCCTTCGAAGCCCAAGTGTAAGGCAGAGCCAAGGGTGGGTAGTCACGTAGGTCCAGGTTGCACAGGAAACCAATATAGCCACCGGTGCAGCTAGCAGAAAATTGGGCATCTGCTTGAGCTCATAGTATCTCAGAAAGCCAACATTCCAGTAGACATCCTGGATATAGCTGTATATTAGAGGAAGATCCCAGGAGCACCACGGTGGCTCATTCCCCTCTGTAATCCGATAACCTTTTTCCATAGCTAACTGAACCAAGGGCTCAGGAATGGAGCGGGCTGGGCCTGGCAGACAGAATTGGGTATATGCATAATACTGAAAGAGGACAAAGGGAAGGCTGAATGTGAGCACCGACAAGCTCATAGAGGATACCAGCTTGAAGAACTGTCTTAGGGGGTTCAATGCCACAGAGGAGAAAAAGCCTCGACACTGAGAATGCAGGAGGAAACCAACACTGACCAGCCCATTGGCACGCACCCCAGTAGCTAGAGCAAAGAGGAGCCCACTTGTCCAGACTCGGCCTCTCTCTAGCTGTCCCATAGCACTGAATGTCAGGAAAACAAATAGAGCTTCTGAGTAACCAGCTGCCAGGAAAACATTTGCAGGGCTGAGGCAGAAGAGCAGCGCGGCATAAAAGGCCTGGCGGGGACAATGCAAAACGAGACAACCCAGGTCATGAAGCGCTACTGCGGCCAGCACAGAGAACAAGGAATTGAGTGATGCCACTGAAATCAGCAGGCAACTCCGCTGGCTCAGTAACCCCCGAAGGGGTCTCAACAGCTCAATCCCTACAAGCAGGGTCAAGGGGAAGCCAGGGAAGAAGGCAAAGTTGTGCTCATAGAGGTAGCCATGCTCAGCAATGAAAAGGAAGTGTTCGGCATCCCAGCGAGAGAGGCCACCCAGAAGAGCTTCCACAAGCTGGTCCACACAGCCTGAGGGAGCCAGGCGGGGAGGTGAAAAGGCTTCTGCATGATGATCTGGGATGATGGCATTGAAGAAGGCCTGTGGGGTGAATGAGAATCAGGATTTTAGTCAGGTATATGAAAGAAGTGGGGCTGGGGAGATAGCTCCACGGCACAAGTGCCTACCTGGCAAGTGCAAGGTTGTGAGTTTGAACCTCAGTCCCCCCCCCCAAAAAAAAGAAGAAGAAGAAGGAAATATCACTTAATGAGGAACAACAGCAGTGGCAACACAGTGGTAGAAAGCTTACATACACGGGACTCTAGATTTGATTCCCAGCACTGCAACAACAAACATAATGAGGAAGAGACTTGAAGGACATCAGCAGCTCAATTTTGGATTATTTATTTATTTTTGGTACCAAGGATCAAATTTAGGACCTTACACTTGCCAAGCCAACGCTTAAGCCACTGAGTTATCTCTCCGGCCCCTTGTCTTTTTTTAAATGTATTTAGTATAGGATCTATAGGGTCTCACTGCACACATTGGACTCATAGTGATTCTCCTGTTTTCAGCCTCCCAAGTGCTGGGATTACAGGCATACACCACTATGCCCAGTCTCAATCACCTTCTCAGTGCACCCTGGAGATGGGGCCAGCATAGCATGTGGAGATTGAACCTTGTTGCTGCATGTGCCTAAGCAGGCACTTTAATCCACTGAGCTATCTGGCCGCCCCCCTTGTCTTTTTGAGACATGATCTTGCTATACTGTTTAGGCTGGTCTTCAGCTCACTTTATAGCCCAGGCTGACCTCAAACTCTCAATGATTCGCCTGCCCCAGCCCCGAGTGCTGGGATTATAAGTGTGAACCACCAAGGCTGACTGGATTAGTTAATTATAAACTGGACACTGTAGGGGCTGGCGAGATGGTTCAGCATTCTAAAGCGCCTGCTTAGGAAAATTTAGGCAGCCGCAGGGATCGCAGTTCGATCCCCGGCACCACATGCTGCGCCAGCTGCACTCCCAGGGCAGGCTGAGCTGGCCATAAAAAACAAAAAACAAACAAAACTGGACACTGTAACACAAAAGTGAGGGGGCTGGGGCGATAGCTCTGTGGCACAAGTGTCTGCGTGGCAAGTACAAGGTCATGAGTTCAAACTCTGGTCACACACACACACACACACACAGTCAGAGGGTTGGCGAGATAGCTCAGCAGACTAAGCACCTGCCTAGGCAAGCACAGGGACCAGGATTTGATTCCTGGTACCACATGCTGTGCTGGCCCAACCCAGGGGTGGTAATGGTGGTAAACCATGGACTGAGACTAGGCATGGTGGCGCAGGCCTGTAATCCCAGCAGTGGGAATGCTAAAAACAGGAGGGTCACTATGAGTACGAGCCGCACAGTGAGACCTTGTACCAAATACGTAAATTAAAAAAGAAAGAAAGAAAGAATCTGAGACTGACCTGCAGCATCAGAGTCAGGACACGGCAGCTGATCGCAAACCTCAGCACCTCTTTCCGGGATGGATCCAGGGGCCACATCCTCTCAAGACCGAGAATCCAGATGTTTTGCTACCTGATCTTCCTTGTACCTCTAAATTCTAAAACCCAAGGAGGAAAGTATCACACAAAATTCTTTCTTTTTTTTTTCTGTCTTTTTGAGACAGGGTCTCAGCCGGGCGTGGTGGCGCACGCCTGTAATCCCAGCACTTGGGAGGCTGAGGCTGGAGGATCAGTGTGAGTTCGAGACCAGCCTGGGCTACAAAAGTGAGCTCAAGGCCAGCCTGAACTGCACAGCGAGACCCTGTCTCAAAAAGACAAAAAAAAAAAAAAAAAATTGAGACAGGGTCTCGCCATGTAGTTCAGGCTGGCAGGCTGGCCTTGAGCTCACTTTCGTAGCCCACGCTGATCTCAAACTTGCACTGATCCTCCTTCCTCAGCCTCCCAAGTATTGGGATTACAGGTATGTGCCATCACGCCCAAATAGATAAGGCTTTTTTTGGTTTTGTTTTGTTTTTTGTAGTACTAGGGATCAAACTGAGGACCTTGTGCTAACCAGGCAAGCACCTGTTCCACTGAGCTATCTCCCTAGTCCAGTGAAAACATGCTTCTTAGGAAACATCATCCCCTTCAGCATTCTATGGCAAGCTTAACCACCTAACTTCCCAGAGGAGGGAACAGATTCTTCAGGGTAGATGGGACCACTGGCTGGCATGTGGGAACACTGTATTCATGTTGGACAAGTTCCACACAGAAGTCTAGAGCTAGAAAAGTAAGTTCACAGAAAACCTTTAAAAGCCTGTTGAGGGGCCGGCGAGATGGTTCAGTGGTCTAAAGCGCCTGCTCAGGAAAGCTCAGGCAACTGCAGGGGCTGCAGTTCGATCCCCGGCACCACATGCTGCGCCAGCCCCCACCACCAGGGCAGGCTGAGCCAGCCACAAAATAAATAAAATAAAGAAACAAACAAACACAACAAGCAAACAAATAAATAAAATTTAAAAAAAAAAAAAAAAAAAAGTCTGTTGAGGAGCTATGGAGATAGCTCAGTGGTCTAAGCACCTGCTTGGCAAGTGTAAGGACCCAGGTCTGATCCCTGGTGCCACATACTGTGCCAGCCCTGCCCTCGGGCATGCTGAGACGGACCGGGGTTCAAGTTCTGATTCTGTCACTTATAAATTTTTAGTCTCTGGGGCTGGGGAGATAGCTCAGTAGAACAAGCGCTTGCCTGGCAAGTGCAAGGGCCTGAGTTCAATTCAGTTCTACTAAAAAAAAAAAAATTTAAGTCTCTCTGAGCCTCAGTTCTGATAAAATGAGAGCAAAACTTTTTCCTCTTCCACACAACTGTCCTGATGGGATACGGCCTACCATACGCAATACTACATGTATCTATTGTGGCTGCTATTATTTGGTGAGTGCCCTTTCCCTCTTGCCCAGAATAACACACTAGCTCCCAAACTAGTCCCAAAAGTGGAGCACAGAACCATACTAGAAGACCATAATGACTACACATGCCAGCTTAGCTCTCTGATGTGTGTTCAGCTGGTCTGTAAAGCTAAGTGGAGAAGGAAAAGAAAACCACCACTCAGCAGGACTTCAGCCAGCTCCTACTGTGAAAACAAACTTAGGGTGAAGACAGTCTACTACTAGGGATAAGGAAAAACTTATTTCCTATTTCTTCACTCAAGTGGCAACAACATATAAATAATTAAAACTCACTCTGAGAGCCAGGCACAGTGGCCCACATCTGTAATCCCAGAACTCTGGCACTTAGGAGGCTGAGGCAGGAGGATTGTTGGGAGTTTGAGACCAGCCTAGGCTGGTGAGCTCAAGGCCAGCACAGGGAGACTGTCTTAAAAAAAAAAAAAAAAAAAGCCAATCTGAACACTCTGAGGCAAGGAACTCACTCTGAGGCTTTTTTAAAAAAATAATTCTTGGGGCTAATACTACCAATGGTGCCCACAGAACTTTCAAACAGTCTGAGAAATTAGAAAAGACACGTGAATCAAAAGCAGCTCAGTTTGGGGCTGGGGAGATAGTTCCATCGTCTAAGCACCTGCCTGGCAAGCACAAGGACCTGGGTTTGATTCCCAGTACCACATGCCATGCTGGCCCCCAAAACCCCAGCACTAGGGAGGCTGAGACAGGAATACTGAGTCCAAGCTGCGTAGCAAGACCCGAAGTAGCTCAATTATGTTTTTTTTTTTTTTAAAGGGCTTGCTTAGGAAAGCACAGGGACCAAAGGTTAAATTTCTGGTACTACATGCCATACTAGTCCTGCCCCCCTGGGGGCACACTGAGCCAGTGACCCAGACTAGGCATGGTGGTGCAGGCCTGTAATTCCAACACTGGGGAGGCTGAAAACAGGAGGGTCACTACGAGTCTGAGCTGCATAACAAGACTCTGTACCAAATACATATAAAGTAGCTCATTGATGTGGGCTGAAGAAATATGTTTGAAAGAAAAAATATTAGGCAGGGCACTCGGGCAGCTGAGACAGAAGGATTGCTGCAAGTTCAATTAAAATAAAATTTTAAAAAACTTAAAGAGGGTAAAAGGGTCTTTTATCTGGCTACACCTACCAAATCTTTAGGTTTTAGCTGTTTATAGAATTCTCTATTCTATTTTTTATGTATTTAGTACAGGGTCTACAGGGTCTCACTACACAGATCAAACTCATAGTGATCTTTCCTGTTTTTCACCTCCCAAGCGCTGGGATTACAAACGCACCACCACGCCGTCTCATTTGCCATCTCGGTACGCCCCAAGGGAGAGACTGGCAAAGCAGACTGCCGATCAACCCCAGGCCTCTGTGTCTGCCTAGGCAGGCACTTTAATTCACTGAGCTATCTGGCTGGCCCTCTTATTCTATTTTAGGTAATGTGCTATGCCTTCACTGCCTTGCACCTCTTTAAAATGTATTTTGTGGGGCTGGGGAGATAGCTCAGTAGAATAAGTGCTTGCCTGGCAAGTGCATGGTTCCGAGTTCAATCCCAGTACCCAAAAAAAAAAAAAAATTATTTTGTGTTACCTGAGATTGAACCCAGAGCTTTTGTACTGACCTACACACCCAGCCCTTTTTTCTAGTTTGAGACAAGAGTCTTGCTAGGTCACCCAGGATAGGCTCAAACTTTTAGTCTTACTGTATCAGCTTCCCTGAGTACTGAGATCACAAAGTGGGTGCCATCACTCCTGGCTTGCTGTCACTCTTTTAGGTTGCTTGTGAGGCAGGAGCTTCATATCATAACTGTATTCCCAGAGAGTTACACTAAAAACAGGAGCTATATCCCAGCCCTTTCAAAAAATGTGAGACAGGTTCTTGATAAACTGTCCAGGCTGGGCTTGAACTTGCAATCCTCCGGCTTCAGCTTCTCCAGCAGGCCTAATTACAGGTATGTGCAATCAACCTCCAGCTGCAAACAAGCACCTTAAGGAGACACAGCAGAGCCGAATACTCGTTGACGAGATGCAAAAATCACTGCGACGAGTATTCCTCCCATCGTATCTCCTGTTAAGAATAAAAGTAATGTGTATTTTCTGTACAAAGTAATAGACGCTCCAAGAAAAGAAATTTCTCCAGAAAGGCGGTTGGCCAACAAGCAACCATATTCTTTCTGTGGCACAAGGGGGCGCCTGCTGCTTACTCCACCACTAACTAGGTGGTCAGGAGGAAGGGAGGGGCCCTCACTTCACACCAGTTTTGCTCACGAAAATTGAGTTTAAAAGCTGAAACTCCAGAGGGCAGCGGTATTTTGTGATTCTACCCAATTATCTCCAATATCTGACTCGCGGAATCGAGAGAAATAACAGAAACAGGCACACCCGACCTGACACTGCTCCTCTACTCTAGGGTGAACTATTTTCCCTTCCTTGGCTTCCACCCACATGCAGAAGAGACGTTGGGAACAGAAAAGCGCTTAACCCACCTCTGCCTCGTGACCAGACTTGCGTTCTTCCTTTCCAGAGTCAAACAGACTTGTATCCCACATTATGTTTAAGGTAAACATAGAAGCAAAAGAAAGCCAGTCAGTTCTCTCTTCCAGGTATGTGCCAACCTCACTCTGCATCAAGCCCTTGCCAAATCACACTCCTTAATGGGAAGGCATGTGCGGATCAACCAGTTTCACTTTTATTTTCCCATGAGATAAATAGGATCCAGAGATCTCATTAGAGAGTGCAAGGGCAGTATAATTACCATCGCCGTTTTATGGATGTGGAAACTGAGGCTCACTGGGGCCAAGTGACACACCCAGGGCTCCTTGACTCGCCTCCTCTGCCTCTGAAACATCCCCCACAGCCGAAGGGTATTGCGTGCTCTTTCCCAGGCAGGACCGTAGCCGGGTCCAAGGCTCAGCCCGGGACTGCCTCCCGCAACAGAGCACGCTCTCGCCGTACGCTTACAGTACGCCTCGAGAATCTGGCAACGCCTGTCACTAGACCCTTAAGCCCTCGGAGCAAGCTAACGTCTTCGGGGGCCGACGACGTCCGCGACCCGGCGTCCTCAAGGCCAAAGGCCTCGCGGGCCGTCTCTGGCCAGACGCCGCCGCCCGCCAGCCCGGCCGTGCCCGGCCCCCGAGCTAGCTCGTTCCTTTTGGACAGTCTCTATCAGGGACACAGCCCCGATCCTCGTCCCAAAGAAGGCACAGCCCACGGGACACTCCCGAGGGACTCGGCGGAATCCTGACTGGGAACCAGGCCGGAAACAGGCGCGGGCGGGAGGCCGTAAAGGAAGAGGCGGTGCTCGAGGACGCTATGGCGGAGAGGCGGGGCTCCACGGGTCTCCGCAGCCTCCGTCTTATTGCTCTAAGCCTCCGTTTGGCAGCCTTCTTCCCTCCCAGAACGCCAGAGCGCGAGAACTCGTGCCCGGGTCTTCCGTGCCTGTCCGTCCCGACGGCTCCGGCGGGGACCGAGCCGCAGCTCCTCCATCCGGGGCCCGAGCTGCCCGCGCCTGCGCGCTGGCTCCGCGGACGGCGGCTCCACCCCGCTCCTGCCCGCACTTCGGGTTGCCGCCCCCACCTCCCGCGGCGGCCATGTTGGTTCCGGGCGAGCGGGGCGGGGACTGGGGCTGCGTTTAGCCCTGCGGGGCGTCTTCCCGCCTCGTCACCTGAGGAATTTTTTCTCTCGCTTTGCCTTCCTCCCGGCCCCCTCCCTTCGCCTTCAGCTTGCTGGGGCTGTTGTCCCAGAGTCAGTGCTCTTGCCCCAGGCCCGCCTTGCTCCGTTCACTGAGTTCCCCATGTGGGCCGAGGCCCTTGTCGTTGAGTGCTTCTCGTCTGTTTGTTCACAGAAGCCTGAACTGCGCGTTCCCTACTGTCAGGCCGCAACAGCTCAGCACAGGGCCTGCCACACAGTAGGTTTTTTTCTTTTCTCTTTTTTTTGTCTTTTTGTGACATGGTCTTGCTGAGCAGTTCAGGCTGGCCTTGAACTCACTTTTGTAGCCCAGGCTGGTCTCAAACTCACACCGATCCTCCTCCCTCAGCCTCCCAAGTGTTGGAATTATTGGCGTGCACTACCATGCTCGGCACAATAGTTTTTTTTCTAATAGTCAAAAGCTTTTTTGGGGTTTCTGTGGCCACCAAACGTACTTTACATCCTGGGTGTGAAGAAAGTGGGGGATCCCCTTGACTTTCCCCTCCTGGCTACCGGGAACCTTATCTTCCTTCAGTCCTCAGCCCCACCTCAGGTGGCTCATGAGGATGGGAAAGGAAACCTCAGAGACACCCCCTAGGACTCCTTTCTCCCCTCACTCAAGCAGTTTCTCTCATAGGACCGAAAAAAAAAAAAAAAAAAAAAAGGAAGCTAACTCAACAAAACCGTCTGTTAGGGAGGAGCAGCCAGTTGGTGCCCTATAACGGAAACTGTTAGAACAACTTTGCACTCTCCTTAAAGGAAACAGATAATAAATCCTTCTCCGTTGGTGGATTTCATGTTTCTCAGGATTCCAAAGCCTTCTGCGGTTTCAGTTATCTGCCTTCCAAAACGAAGCTAGAGTCTGGGTTACCCTTTGCCCACAGCCCTGCCTGTGAGAGGGATTTATCTTCTCTAACAGCCAGTAATGTGGGTGGGAACAAAGGGATGGCTGCTATCTCCTGGCAAAGAAAACTAGCCCATTGTGGGGAGGGAGAGGGAGACAGGACTGCATCTTTGGACTTTATAATGCATTTCAGGTCCTGAGACCTAAATTACCCCCAGATGTTTGCTGTATGTAAGGTGAATAAAGTACACAGCACGTTTAGTGGTTGTGGGGTGGCAAAAGGGATGGGGGAGGATAGGAAGTTTAGAAGGCCTCTCCCGGTTTTTCAACGGCATGCTTTTTTTTTTTTTTTTCAGCTCCAGAGGCCTGTGAGGAAAATGGCAAAGTCTTGGGACATTCTTGTGTCTGTGACCCAAGGTTGTGACTTGAATCTCTAGGAGCTTATAAGGCCCCAGCAGCATTCTATTTGCAGAGATAACATTGAGAAATGGACTGTCTTTGCACTATGAATTCACAAAGGAAAAAAAGCTGTATATTCTCAGGGTTCTGTCCACACTAGATTCCCTCAAAAATCCGTTTATGAAAAGGGCGGAGTCTTTTGTGACAAGTCGGAATGTTTTCTAAAAGCTCACCTGTCACTCTGAGACTTAAGATTTTGTCTAGATCTTCAGCTCCACTTTCCTGCAATTTCTTTCCTTCTTTGCTACCCAACCCCCGCCTCTTCCGTTCTGTTTTCTGTTTCATTTTCTGGCTCCTGCTCTGACGGGAAAATAAAAAGGCTGAATTCTGTTCTCAAAGCCCTGGCTCCATGTTTCTTCAGGCTTAAAGGTGGGATTGGAAGGGGTCCAGTGCTATCAGGTTATGAGTGAGGTGACAGGGCCTGCTCTCCTCAGTCTGCATTTAGTCTGCAGCTGTAATGGAGGCTGCATCAACACAAGGAGCGAGCTGAGCTATCAGATCAGTAGTAAAGTAAGCGAGACGGCCATATCCCAGGGCTCCAGACTCTGTACCTCCCAGCCGCTTCCATTAAGAACCAGATAGTCCACACCACCAAGAGTGTTATAATACAAATCCCCAAACAAAGCAATGCATCCTTTTCTAGAATTCAAGCCGGTTACATCATTTCTGCTCCCTGGGCTTGCCTGGCTCTGCTCTTGCTGTTGCCCCTGTTTGAAACATTCTGCCACCGGGTCAGCCCACTGCATTCGAGTCTTCTTGGTGAGCAGGGTACCTTTCAGAAGGACTTTCTCTGATTACCCAGCCACAATACCTCCTTGTACTACCCCCATCAACTCTATTTTCTTTACAGCACTGAACACCATTTGCTTGTCCTGTCTGTGAATTTTACTTGTCTCTTTTCCTCTTCTGGAATGTAAGCTTCTGAATATATTGCTCAGCAATATATTTCTAGTGCTTAGGAAGGTGCCTTGAAGATTGTGACTCTCCAGTATAAATCTAATGAATACATGGATTTAACTTGGTATGTTTTTTTATGATGAGAGAACTAAAGCCTACAAAGTGAAAATAACTGGACTTTAAAAAAAATCATAAGGGGGGCCGGCGAGATGGTTCAGTGGTCTAAAGCGCCTGCTTAGGAGGGCTCAGGCAACTGTGGGGACTGCAGTTCAATCCCCGGCACCACATGCTGCGCCAGCGCCACCACCAGGGCAGGCTGAGCCAGCCACAAAATGAATAAATAAAGAAACAAACAAACACAACAAGCAAACAAATAAATAAATAAA
>PVKN010028598.1:0-13204 GCA_004027915.1 Capromys pilorides
AAAGTTCCCAGGAATCATAAATATGGTCTAGTATGAACAAAGCTGACACTGAAAGAGAACATAACTTCCAAGATCTTTAAATTCGCAGTTGCAATATGTGCTACTACTGGAGTGAAATTTCTTAATAGAATTCAAAATGGTCTTTCTTGTCTACCTTTAATAAGTAAGTTCAGTCTGGTGACTGCTAAGGATGATAATTTCAGTGCGCTCTCTGCGCACCACCTGTGCAGCTTTTTCAGGCTCCTCTTGTAGTTTATTGCAGACTTTTGAGGAGGGACTACCTCTTTCCTCCCTCTGTTATTCCTCAGATACTAAGGACATGTGTCAACTCATCTAAGACACATGGAGCACGGCTACACTAAATGACATTAGTGTGTTTTTCATTACATGACCAAAATTGGTGTAAATGCTCCCCAGTCCTATAGAACTGAGCTATTAAAAATGAGTTTCCCCTTCTCCCTTGCTTCTATCCTTTTATTTTACTCAATGGACATCTCCAAGAAATCTACTGATAGACTTTTATTTGGGCCTTTATTTTATTGAGGAACACATGCTCAGGGTAAGATTTTGAAGAAATCATTAACTGTATTTAGTAAGGATCCCATTGCCAGTGGTAAGAGCAGGTATGTAGACTCTGTGAAATGTGTTGTTGGCACTTGCGTAGTGCGGAGGAAATGTTAATAGTGTGGAGTGCTCATACCTTTATTAACTATTTTTAGGAATTTTAACCTGTGGGCAACAACATATGCTCAGGTCACCAAACATCAACTGAAGTCCAGTGAGACTCTCTGGTACATAAAATATCCCTGTATCATTTGAACTGCAGAGAGATTGCTGAAAACTAGACCCAGGATCAGCCTATGATGTGATGGCTGTATATCCTGGCTCATTTAAAGATCTGCCAAATATCAAGCATCTTATTGTGACTTTCCCTTGAGAAAAGACAGAAACAGAGGCCTATGTGTAGGTCACCTATGCTGGACTGTGTCCCATGAAACAGGAATAAAAGACAAGAATAGTAAAACAGAAGGGAAAAGTCATATGGATGACTCAGTCCTGCAGGACTTTCAGGACAGCCTTATTGAAATGAGTCTCCAAATATCCACTCAGGAAATAACAGAAAAAAATCATTTAGCATTGTCTCTACCCCTGGTTAGTAAAGGATTACTCCAAGGAATAATTATTTCCCAACATTTCTGGGAAATAATGCATGATTATTTCATGCATTATTTCACTCATGCATGATTCCACCTTGTTTCTGCCAGGTGTCCCATTTCATTGTGTCAGAGAAGCCCAGGTCAAGAAGCAAGAAAAATAAAACACATTCGACATGCACATGCCCAAGTTTGATGAAAACATGCAACTATTCATAAGAGAAATGGTTTGAATAAGCTGGATGGCTTGGTTAGGGTAATCTGAAGTAACACACAAAATCTGATACAACTAGAAAAGACTGTACTTGGGGGGACAGTAAATGATCAACTATGTCTGATGATGCTAATCAGTAAGAAGACAGCTAAGAATTGACCATAAGCCACTTCAGAGGTCATGGTGACCTTGACAAGACCAGTTGGGGCCAAAGACTGATTCATCTGCTTAGGCTCACTACTCCTCCATGTGACTATGAAAATATAAACCATGAGAAAGCAACCCTCTCAACCCTTGCCATATAACCTTCAAATCCACTTTGGCAGTCATCCGTAAAATTTTTCTTCTAGTTGCAGGGGAGGAGACAATTCTCTTCTTGTCTAAGGGTTATCCTGTCCTCTTCAAGCTTCTCAGGGTTGTCAGCCTCTACCTCATGCAGCTGTCCTTCTACACACTCAGTATCTCATTCTCTGTTGAATTTTTCCCATCATAAAGCCACCAAGAAGGCTGGAGCAGAGCAAGTTCCCAATTTTCATGTAAGCAGTGTAGGATGAATGAGTGGAGGGGGAATTTCAGCATGCTCAGTTCTCCACCAGCTCCACGTTCCCTTGTAGATTTCTTCCCCATGCCTGTTTTCCTTAAAAGAGTTTCTGCTTTCACTAACTCTGTCACCTCTCTGTAACCTTCTTACTCTCTGAATTCTATTTTCATCACTACAATAAAAATACTCTCTCAAGTCACCAGTGACCCCATTTGTTATTCAGGCTGAAGAATGTTTTCCCCCTGTTTTGGACATCTTTGCAGCACATGCTCCCTTTGACCATTATCTTGTTCCTGATGCTCTTTCTTCCCTTTGTTGCTCCTGGCTTGTATCCTTTCTGTCTGCCTCTTTTCCCTTTTTTGAACATTCTGCTTCCTCTTCCTGCCTCAGTGACTGGTGTTTCCATCCTCACTCTTTCATCTTGACTCTAGCTTCCCTCCTCCTATCCACTGTGCTGGCTTTTATTCTTGTTTCTATATGCATACCATATTCCCAGTGAATATATTAGCCCTTCCCATGGCCTAGTGATGTCTGCACTTGAATGTCTAAAATGGTCCTCAAAGTCACCTAGATCCAGACTGAACTTGAAACTTTACCCACTCTCACTCCTCAACCCTATTCTTCCTGCTTTGATTCTGACCTTGCTAATTAGCATAATTGCCTATCATAGCTTAGTTATAAAATAGCCCCAAAAGTTTCATGTATTTTGAAGATGATTGGATGCGTTCAGTGTTCCATATTCTGTCAGGAGACAGAGCCTCATTTGAGGGATATGGCACCAGGGGCACGCCTAAGCTGTGTGTTTTTGCCCGTGGCTCCTCGCTTTCTCTTACTATCTGCTTCCTGGCTACCAAGCTTTCCTCTGCCATCTCCTTCCACCATGCTGTTTCTGAGCTAAACCAGCCAACTACAGACTGAACCCACAATAGCCATAAGCCAAATTAAACTTCTTCTCCTTTAAGTTGTTGGCATTGGCTATGACTAATACATCATTCACCCACTATTTGGTGTTCCCATTTTTCATTTTTCTCATAAATCAATGAACAAATATTATCAACTATAACCACTAAATCACTCTTGGATTTATTTAGTTCTTGCCAAATGTACAAGCAAATGCCATTTGGCCAATATGTGCCAACACAATTACAGAGGTTGTAGAGCCATATAATTTTGAATGTCTAGTGGTCCTGGAACTCTAACCATTAAATAATATTAATGTCATCCTTGTCTGGCACCAACTTTTAAGGATAAGTAGACACCAGGTAGCACCTGGATTGGAGCAGTGCTCACTTGGTATTTCTGAAATGCAAATTTATTTGTATTGCTATCCTACATAACCTATTAGTGACTATTCATGTTCTATATGTTTGGCAAAGTCTTCCTTTTGCTTTCTCTTGGCTATTTGGTGCTCAGGCAGTCCATATCTTATTACTGATTTCTGGCCTCTGGAACTGTGAGAGAAAGTGTGAATTTTATGGTAATTTGTGATGGGAGTTTTAGGAATCTAAACTATTCCCAGATTTTCTGATTCATTTTCCCAAACCATTTCCCTCCCATATTAGTCTTTAGTCAAGTGTGCTAAAAGCCACCTAGATTTTCAAACTTAAAACCATAGGATTTCTCCTAGATTATTTTTGTCTCCCACTTTCCAACCTATTGATTTATCTTCATTTAAAAAAAATCTATTTATCAATAAGTAAAACTTACTTATTAACTGCACTGTTACTTATATTCAAGCTGCTGTCAATCTTTCCTCCTAGTCTGTTTCTCTATTCCTTCCTCTCTCCAATCACTGTGGACACATCTTTCTTTGAACCAGAAATTGAACTCGGGACCTTACACTTCCAAGGAAAGTATGTTATCACTGAGCTATATACCTGGTCCATGGGTAAATCTCAAATTCAGACCCGACCTCACCCCTCATGCAAACCATCCAGTGACTTTCACAGTCCTTTGATTCAGTGTCCCAAGTGACCTTGCCCTGCTGCTGCTCAGCTTCACCATCCACCACTCTCTGCCTTGCTTTGCCTTGTCACCCTGCTGCAGTCCTTCCAGGGTCTCAAATGATCTTCAAACTTGTTAAGTTTCTCTGTCTCCATTCCTGATATTTGCCATGTCCTTTGCTGAAAATCTCTTTATCTGCAGTATTCCAACTTCTTCCTTTAGATCTCTCCTCTCTGGAGCTTGTTCCTGTCCACCCTGTCTGAAATGACCTTCCATGTGTTTGCCTCATCTACCCTGTTAACCTGATTTACATTATTCATAGCACTAATTACCTAAAATTATGTTATTGTATATTTACTTGTTTGTTGATGATCCATTTCCTAGAATGTGAATTTTGCCTAGTCGTCAATCCCCAGAGTATAGAACAACAATGCATGGGATGCAGTAGACCCACAATGTATACTGGTTGAATAAGCAGATAAGTAAATTTCACCAATGTCTTGTTCACATTCTCTTTTCATTGCTGACTATATGCTCCTATGTGTATGTGTTAAATCAACAGATGTATGAATGAACGTTTTCTTAATCATCCCAGCTGGACGAACTCTCTTCCTCCTCTAAACTTACACATGATTTATTTTATATGTGGATCCATTATTCTGCCTTCAAGCTCATTCACTTCTATATATCATCTCTCTCACTGACTGTAATAAGCTGCTCCAGCTCAATATTAGCATTGCTATCAGCTGTATTTCCCACATTACATGTCTGGCCACATATTGTAGGGAGTGGAATTTCAATAGATATTTGATGAATGAATACATAAATGAATCACTAAGAAGGACGTACTTTACAAGGATTGTTTAGAAACCTGCCATGCTTCAGAATGTAGAATCCATTTATGCCTATCATAGGTCTGCTTTAGCTCTCTAAGAAATCCACCACTTGAGGTTTTAGAGAATCTAAACCCTTCATTTCTTCTTACTGAGCCATGAAGACAAGGGGCAGCAAGTAGCAAAACACTCATGATACCCAAGGGCATACTGGACTCTTTTTGGGCCACTAACTCACTTAATTTGGTGTAGTTTAACATAAGATTGTTCAAGAGTGCTATAAATGATGTCAGACACCATCAGAAACCACTTCAGAAGAGCATCGCCTGTCACTGGATCAAGAGGTGAACACCTGGAAGCTAGCAACTCTTGAAAAACAGAATAAATCAGCTTTTTTCTCTATCTCCTCAAGATTTCCACTCTTTTGTCCTAAAGAATGTCCACATTTTTAAAAAATTTAAAATACGATATCTATAAATCATGTGTATGATAATAAAACATTTGGTACGTGATTGTAAAGAAACTATCTGAGGTTTTCCCCCCTCAGCAGTTATTCTGAACTAATTTTAGGTCAATTTATTTATCTTGCTCTTTTACACAGGTTATTTATTTTAGTACTGTTTGAACAAGTAAATTAAACAAAGACAGTAATATCTTGCCAAATAAGTAAACAAAAGCTTGAATTTTTCAATATATAAGCTATATATTTTAAGTTGACTTTAAAAAGTAATATGGTGGTATTTATTTTAAATTCACTAGTTTAGGAAAATGCAAGGCTCAGAACAATAATACTTTTACACCCATGTCGCTTTTCTTTTTAAATTGGAGCCAGTTAGGAACACGGGTGAGCAGGGCAATTCTTATATGAGCAATAATCAATGCAGTCCAATTTTGACCCAAGTACTTATTTCTTTGAGTATGTAGTCATTCTCTAATGCCTACTGTGTGCTTCATAAAAAATGGTAAATGTAGTTAAAGTGACTGTCAGGATGCCTGGCAAATGTAACTGACAGTGGTGAATACATTCAGACAGTGGGAAACAGGACCCCTTTCCAAAGAGATAGCAAAGCTGAGCATTCTTAGAGTAGTGTGGGAAAAGGAAATAAGATGTGGGAAAAATTAAAGACATTTTTTTCAGTCATTTTTATAGCCTGAACGTGGTTTATCTGAAATTTTGTGAACTTGATATGCTATTGTGTTAATGCTTCAAGGCTGCAAAGTTCAAAAAGAGATGGTTTGTTTGAAATTATGGCACCAAAATGTGTTTCCACTTAGAGTTTTACAAAACAAATGCTTTGGAGATTTGGAGCAGGGGACAGCGTGCAAGGAAAGAACTTGCCGATTTTATTTTAACAGTCCGTTCATAGTTCCCAGGGTAATAAATGAACCCAGGACACTAGGACAGTCACGTTCTCCAAGTCCCCCCTGGACCTATGTCAGTCTCGCATGGACCACTCAAAAATGCCCAGAGGGTTTTGTTCCTCTGAAAAACAAACCTGCTTCACTCTGAGGTCGCTTCTTAACGGACTATTACTTCCTTGAAGTATCCTAGACTGAAACGTATTATAAGACATATCTCTCTTATTCAAAAAATGTGAAAGTACAGAACTAGTCAACTCACCAAAAATGTGGGGTTTTTTTGTTAGTAGGTGATTTTTTATAATTTATTTTTAACCGATCAATAAAAACATGAAATGTCCCTATTAACAGAGCATCATGTAATGTCTCTACATGAATACACTGAGTCCTGCTTAAAACAGATTAAATACATGTTTCCTCAAATATTTATCATTTATTTACGTGAAAAATAATTCTTTCTGCGAGCCTTTTAAATGTACAATATAAAACCGTTTCCTCTAGTCACTCTTCTGTGCAAATAGTAGTGTGTGTTGATGGGATTTTCGTTGTGGTTGTTTTTTTCCTCCCCTTCCTTGCCCTCAGTGAAGTAGGCATGGAGCTAGTTGGTCTTCATCTATTTTCTACCTCCACACTATTCAAGAAACAGAAAATGCACCCCACCCCCCAACCAGTATACTTCAGTTTGTTAGTTCCCCAGCTAATAGTTCTTGTTCTAGTTCTAGTTGTTTCTGTCTCTGAGAAACAGCTGGTCCCATGTTGTAGAACTAGTTACTACGTTGCACATTGTATAAGCCAATCCCCAATTGACAAGCCCTTCTGCTTCTGTACTTCCTGCTTGCTTATGCAATGTAAGCCCTCAAAGCATCCGAGATCAGGGCCTGGTGTTTTAAGAGTGATTCTAATCAGTGTTTGCCAATGTAAATAAATCTGCTTCCAAGTCTCTGGTGTTGTTTTGGTGTCTCTGCTTGCCATTGCATGTAGTACATCAACTAAAAAGACAAACCATGCTGATCTCTTTGGCTACTGCTTGTAACCTTCAAGGATGGAGCAAGAATCTCTCCAAGACTTGGCAGGAAGGCATACCTTTGAGATTTCTTGAGTCTTCTCAGAGCTCTGGAGGAGGACTTTTTTTGCCCTGCTTAAGTGGCTCATATTGGACCCCCAGAGGAAAGAGGACATAATCTATCTGTCTGTCTGCCTGTCTGATTCCTGGGTGACCCCTGGGGACACTTCAGTTAGACAGTGAGTCAGTCTTGCTCAGCTAGAACATAGAAGAGCTTGATCAACTCTTGTTAGTTAAGGCCAGCATCAAGGGAAGTGGGTTAGAATGTTTAACCTCTGAGTATCAGCTAAATTAATGTATGAGTGAGTGAGTGGAATGGACATCATACGTAATAGGCTGCTCTGTCTGTGCACCAAGACTGGGAAGCAGAAGCATTTGTTGCAGTGGTTGATTGGGCCTTTACCTGTAGCTCTGTGGTTATCAACATATGGCACAAGGGAGGCCATGCACTCTTCTTAGGGAAGTCAGGCATAAGCTCCTGAGGCAGACACAGCCAGGTGGACATCTGAATGGTTTCTCTCTGAGGGACACCCATCGTTTGACTACTGCACCAATGTTCAAGGATATACAACATATACCTTAGGGGAACAGAAGGAGAACTAATTTGTTAAAGTCTATAATCCCTGAGTGCTGGAAAAAGGGCTTTTACAGAGCCTCTTTTGTGTTCAATTAAAAGAGAAACTAAACCACTCCCTGCATATCGAAGAAAAAAAGAAACACACGTCTATCCTTCCTGAGAATTCTGCCTTAGCACCCTCACTGGCGGCTGCAGTAATTGACTCCACATACAGCCTTACTCCCCATTCCTGACTTGTCTACTTCCAGCAAATTGAATCACTTCATTTCTGGATTTGGCCACAGAGCTCCTCTTCCCCAGAGACTCACCTGTCCTGGTCAGATGGTAGCATCTAAGCCCACCTGACTATTAGCAATTCCTTCTTTGTTCGACATTTTAACAGGAAAATAGAACTGTCAACCCTGACAAATGAGTTGCCTAAATAGATAGGACAGACTGAGTTCTATCAAATTGGGCCCCTAAGAGCCTGAAGTCATTACAAAAATTGGGGACAAACCTGGGACTTTCCTGGTAAATAATAGAGTGGAATGCTCTGCCTTCGAAAGTTCCATCTGTCAGAAAGTTATCACCAGGGCAACTGTGACTCTTGCCTCTTGTCCCTTCTCCCAGGCACAAACTTACAGCCTGGAAGAACATGTCCTGTGCACCAAGTCAATCAGTCTCTCTCTTATTTAACCCTGTAATTTCAATGTGGCTGTTCCCTGAGAAAATGATGACACCTGCTTCAGCTTCAGACAGATAACTACAATCCTGAGGTTCTAAAAGCTCTGCTCTCAGAGTTATGAGCTAAAGACTCATTTTTGGGCCTGGCCATCAATCATGCCACCTCAACACAACCCCCATTGCTGTCAAATGTCACAGGCACAAACAGGCTACGTATCAGTCTGATAGACTGTTAATCAATCACCTTGGACAAGATCTCCATGCCATTAACAATGCAGCCATCATCTTGTACCATGTAGTTAATGACCCATGCACCTTTTTTGGACTATTCTAAATTTAAAAGAGACTTTCCTCTATTTGTAAGTTGTTCCCATAAGATCCTTCAACTGGAAAAATCTTGAGCTAAAAGGCCAGCCCATTGAGACCCTATCACCATGAAAGGTTAACTATTCTCCCACCTTGGCTCCACACCTGTTTTATTGAAACAAACCCATAAGGCCATCAGAGGGATCTTAGATTAATCAAGGACCCCAGGTCCAACATGCCCCCTCCTTATATTTGTTAGCCTCAAGCTGCTCTGCCAGCCACAAGGCCATGACCTCCAGTTCTGTATTCTCTGCCATCGTCTCCTGCTCTACTGTCAGTAACTCCCTTGTGAAACTATTCAATGCTGAATATTGCCACCATATTTTAGATGAGGCCCAAGCCAGGTTGAAGAGTCCCTACCACTGTGGCTGATCCTGATGCTTGGGTGAGCACAGTCCTCCCTTTAGAACATCCAAACTGCAACTTTGATGTGACAGAGGGCCATGAAGCCTTAGATCATCAAATGATGCTGCTTTCCCTACAGACCTTGAAGAGGGTGGGAAGAAGCCAATCAACATGTCTAAAGTTACTGACTAGAGCCTTCACTGAACAGAAATCCTGCCAAAGCAGATCCTGTAAGATTGATGGACATTTCACCAAACATGAATTCTTGTACATGCTTGAGTGTCCTTCTGGAACATGACCCACCTCCTTCACATTGGGGCCCACTGTTGCAGCCTTGCCATTGACTGACTATATCCCAGAAGGAAGACTAGCACCTTTATCAGTCTGAAATACCCAATAATAATAACACTAAAAGTTGAAGATTCTTTTCCAAAAGTATGGACAAAGGGCTCATCCCTGAGGCTTGCTGTCAATCATCTTCCCTAGGCGATCAAGCTCTGTCCCAAGGCAACCTCCACCTGCATCAAACACTGCTCCTACCTACACAGCCAGTTCAAGACTTCCAAGTTCTCCATGCTGCTGTGACTGCCCTCTGTATATGCTGCCTACACAAAAACTCTGCTAGAATATTGATAGAAACTGGCAACAAGAAAGAAACTCCATAGACTTCGTGGAGTTGCTGGCTTCTGTGTGCTTACTCAGACTGTCAGCCTGTGAGAGGGCCCAATGGCTTCTAAGGGCTGCCTCCTCCTTTTGCCCCTTTGCTCTAACAGCCCTTTTCCTTCTGATGAAGAAAGCTGCCAAGCTCACTTTAGACCTAACTATTCAGATGCCACATGCCATACTGGGATGAACTGTTTTTAAAGATGGACCCCCTGGTAGATGCTGAGTATACCCTGTTTATGGATGGAAGTAGCTCTGCTGGAATGTTGTCCAACAGGCTAGATATGCTCTGGTCCCCCTGGGCAGAACTATTTTGGCCCAAACTCTCCTGCAGGGATGATGTGCACAGCAAGGTGTTTCTCAATTCTGTTTGGAAATCTTCCAATGATGTGAAATAATGCAGTCCAGAGACCCTAGTCCCATTAGGGATACAACCAGTTAAGAGATCAACTATATCTACATACATTCCTGCACACACATTTATACCCCAGGTACCCATTAATTAACTACCTCTACAAGGTTTAGAAATCCAGCTCAGATCCACTGAAAAAGACACCTGGACAGCTCCTCTGAGGCTGACTCTGAAGAGACAATGCACACTTTCCAGTCCATGTGGTTAAGGCCTGAGGACATCATTCTCAGGATTGCTCCATATTAATTCACTTGATTTTATGTCTTTTCAGGCTGTTTATCCCAGTCCTTGCTTCCCTGTCCCCATGCTAGCTGCAGTTTTTATCAATTGACCTGAATCTACTTAACCACAATCCTTGATTCCCTGTCCCGTGCTAGTGATATTTTTTGTCTTAAATTGTATGGATGGTTGCTTCAAGATTTTAGAACAATGAACCCAACACTTGAACAAGATTTGATGAGCACCCAAGGCACATTAGACACTCTCCTAGATCAGATTAAGTCTGCACTACCTTGCCAGAGTAATATTACAGAACAGTTTCAGGCCTTGTTTCAGAAGATCATATGTAATATGCCCAGCAAAGATTTGCTGGGGAAACTAAAAGAGGGGGCATATGTAGCAGATTCCAGGTCCCCAGCCAGTATACTTCAGTTTCTTAGTTGCCAAAGTAATAGCTCCTGTTCTATATCTGGTTGCTTCTGTCTCTTAGAAACAGCTGGTCACTGTGATACATTGCTGGTCACTGTGATGCACATTGTACAAACCAATCTCCAGTTGACAAGCCATTCTGCCTCTGTACTTCCTGCTCATTCAACCCTTATAAGCACTAACCCACCAAAGATCAGGGACTGATATTTGGGAGTGTTTTGGATCAGTGCCAATCAATGTAAATAAACCTTCCTCTGAATTTGGGATGTCATTGAATTGTGTCTGCTTGCTGTTGCACTGAGGGATAGAGGAAGTTGGATGGGGTGAAGACCTGCCAGAAGGTTTTAGAAGAGAAAAAGTCAGTTCTGTCTCAAATATATCCTTTATTCTTCAATATCTTTCCATGTATGAGTCACCTTCCCATTTCTGGGACAAAATAAGACTCAAAACTTAAAGAAGGAAAGATGTATCCTGGATCACAGCTTCAGGAGGCTCGGTCCATAGTCAGCTAGCTCTAATGGCGAGGAGAACAGTATGGCAAAGGACAATTACCTTGTGTGGTGGGAAGCAGAAAGTGAAGGGAGGAGCTGTGTCACGAAGCTGCCCTTGCCCATCACACCTTCAGGGACCTATGCCCACCAAGCCCTCCTTCCAATAGCACATTGAGCTATGGAACTCATTAACGGATCATTACAATAACCCAATCATTTTCTAAACTTCTGGGGACATTTTAGATCTAAATCATATTGTACTCTTTCAACATTATGCTTTAAAAGGATGAAACAGGATGACAAGATAGCTCAGTGGAGTAAAACACCTGTTTAGGCAAGCTTAAGCAAATGCGGGGACCGCAGTTCAATCCACTGCACCATATGTCATGCCAGTCCTGCCTCCAGGGCCAGCTGAGCTGGCCATAGAGTCTGGGCATAGTGGCATGTGCCTGTGATCCCAGCGCTGGGGAGGCTGAAATAGGAGGACTGCTATCAGGCCAAGATCCTGTAACAATCAAACACATTAAAAATAATAATTATTAAAAATGAAGTTTGAAAACCTACTGGAATGTAGCTCACTGGTAGAGCACTTACTGAAGTCCTGGGTTTAATTCCTAACATTTGAAAAAGCAAAATAAAGCTTATTTGATGTTTTCTGAAGTAACTATTTACTTTCTTCTTTGTGAATTCACTGACACTGATGATTTGATGTGGAATATGGAAGGTTTTTGTAGGGTGCAATGATCCTTCTTAAATTAACCCTTAAAAGCCTTTCTGCTCATAAAAACTTCCAATCCAATAATAATAACAAAAAAAGCTGACTACTCACTGTGGTCTTCAATATGCCCATCTGTAAAAGAAGCAAGACCAATGAGGGAAGTCTTCCACCTTCTCCTAGCTATAAAATGTAATGATTTTGAGAACTGTATTTTGCAAAGATATCAGATAATATATATTAGTGTAAAGAAGCAAAATAGTAGAAAGAAATTATATTGTCTGGATTGTTAAATTGTGAACTTGGTCCTAAATATTTGTGAACTCACAACTTTTATTTCTTAAAATTATTTCAAAGTCCAGAGACCACTCCAGTGAAGTGTCATTTTTATGTTTAAAATAACTATTGAGTGTTATCATGTACCAAAATTGGATATCATGAATAAAAAAAAAATTGGGTTAAATTTCGGCTGTCTCATATGTCTTATATCAGTGCTTGGTTCCAGTCTGAGACAGAGATGCATACGGCTGCATATTTTTAAATTTAAAAAAATGCAACTGTCTTTTTATGATTTGATTTAAGTCTTCACTGTTGGTAGATTATTTTAAATGCTCCTTAAAGTAAAGGAAAAAAAAGATGAAAAACAAACTATGCCTAAGAGGTTTATTTTGAAGAAGTGCTAAGAGGGAAAGAATCATCTTTATTTTGGGTGAAAGAGAGTAAGAGGGTAGATTCACGCACTGAGGTTTATTTTTTGCTTTGTTTTGCTTTGCTTTTTGTATTTTAGGGAAGGGTCTACAGGGTGTTCAGGGTCTCACTACTAGATTAGACTTGTAGTGATCCACCTGTTTACAGCTTCCCAAAAGCAGGTGCCACCATGCCCAGTCTCAATTGCCATCTCAATGTGCCCCGCAGGCCCAGGGATTGAACCTCCAGTACCTACTCTGCTTGCACGCACTTTAATCCACTGAGCTATTTGGCTGGCCCTTCAGTGTTGTTTTAATTTGCATCTCTTGAATGACCAGTGATATTGAACACTTTTTCATGTATTTATTTGCCATTTTTATTTCTTCTTCCGACAATTTTTTTTGTATTTTTTTAGGGAAGGGTCTACAGGGTGTTCAGGGTCTCACTACTAGATTGGACCCATAGCAATCCATCTATTTACAGCCTCCCAAGAGCTTGGAGAATAAATAAACAAAAGAGTAAAGGAAAA
>PVKN010028599.1:0-13205 GCA_004027915.1 Capromys pilorides
ATAGGAAATACGTAACAAGTGTGGAGAAAATCAAAGAACTATTCAAATTATTCTGTTGTTTCAAAAATAATCTTAAATGCTGATTTGTTTCATTGATATAGTTAACTTCCTTGAGAATGTTGTTTTGTGTTGCTTGTTAATTTGTTTTGGTACCGGGGATCGAACCCAGGAGATTGTTCTTGCCAGGCGGGTGCTGTGCTGCTGAGCTATATCACCAGCCCTTAATGTTGTTTACGATATCGAGTTACTGATGTGATGTTGGTTTTCCTATTTTTTCAGATGACTTAATCCCATAATGGCTTCCATCTTGTGCAGAATGAAGGTATGTATACAAAAGTGTGTGTGTGTGTGTGTGTGTGTGTGTGTGTGTGTGTGTGTGGTATATGTGGGTGAACTTATAATTATGTGAACTCATCTTCAAGTGAATATTTTTTGGTTTTTTTGTTTCTTTGGTTTGTTTTGTGGTACTATAGACTGAATCCAGGCCTTCACAGTGAGCTATATCCCTAACTCTTTTCTTTTCTTGTCTCATATTTTTGAGACAGGCTGTCACGAAGCTCTTAGTTTCCCAGGCTGAGTTTCAACTTGCAGTGCACCTGTCTCAGCCTCCCAGGGGGCTGGGACCACCAGCATAAGCTACCATGCCTGGCGCAGCTGAAGCACTGTTGTATGCCCGTCTACCAAAGCCTGTGACTGTGCCACAGGATGTCCTACAGGGTGTTTTTACCTATACAAATATATTTGTATTTTCCCTAGGGTCCTAATGCCCACATCACATGAGTTTGACAGCATGGGCTCCATCCATCCCCGTGGTGCCAGCTAAAGGCTTGGATTTCCCATAGTTTGGTAAAATTCTTATCCCACAGAACCACGGGAAGACCCCAAGCTTCTGCTTGCTTTCCTGGGAGGCTCAGCTGTTTGTGGAGGACACAGCTCCATGAAGGGCCTCAGCTTTCAGCCAATCCTCTCACTTCCAGATCTTTCTCTGTGGTTCCACGGCTCCACCTTCTTTCCCCAGGTGTCTGGTAAAACCCCGATCCTGGCCTATGACTCAGTCCAGCAGCCCTCGCGGGCATCCAGCGCCCCTGGCCAGCTGTTGCTGCTGCTCGCGATTCAGTCTTGGTGTCTCGCACTCGGGACAGGCTGGCTCCATGCCTGCACACCACGTCCTGTCTTTCCATTTGCACGGGGTTCCAGCAGCACCCCAGGCTCAGCATCCCAGTGGAGCCAGGGCGCGTGGACATTAGGAAGGACTCAAATCAGGGCCAGACTTGGGCGTTCTGTCGATAGCTGGGGAAGGCAAGGCGCCGACAGCCCCAAGAGACCACGCTTTCCCGCGGAATCAGAAGTCGCGTCAATTAGAGAAAAAAATCCACTGAGCTCCTCTGGAAACAAGGCGACCCAGGAAGCTGGTCACGGCCTTTGCTGCTCACGTCATGTCCCAGGGGTAGCTGGGCGCTCTGTTGTTTATTTTTTAAAATTTACCTGTTAATGCGCGTTTGCAGGGCATAACAAGCGCACTCATCATGGGGGATGCCTAGGTGCACACCGCATATCTTAGTTCTTGTTCTTTTAAATCTCCCCTCCCTCCCCACCCTCCAGTGTTTCCTTCCCTCCCCAAATACAAAAGCTCTATTTCCAATTTTCCCCTTCAATTCTTCTGATCTTTTAAATCCCTTCCCCTTCCCTCCCCCTGGCCCCCTCTCCCATCTCATATTCACCTTCCTATTTAAAAATATTTGACCTACTTCCTCCCATGTTCTATTTTGCTCCTCACTTACACCTCAGACGTCTCACACAAGCAAAGCAATGCAGCGTTTAAACTTGAGTATCTAAATTATTTCACTTAAGATTATAGTCTCAAGATGCATCTATTTACGCACAAATGCCTCAAGTTGATCCTTCATTATGACAGAGTAGTACTTGATTTTACATGAACACCACATTGTCTTCATCCACCTACCTGTCAATGGACATGCGGGCTGTTTTTAAGACTCAGCTATTATAAATTATGCTGCTAGAAACAGGTGCGTGCCCGGGTCACCCTGTGTGCCAGGATGCTTCTTAACTCTTTTGAGAAGATACTTAGAAAAGGAATCTCTAGCTTTCGTTTTTCAGGACTCTCCATCCTGATTTCCACAGTGGTTGTAGCAGTTCACTTTCCCACCAACAGTGGAGGCAGGTTCCTTTCCCCCACGGCCTCGCCAGCTTTTCTTATTGGTTTGTTTCTCGAGGAGCGAGCTGGAATCTCAGTTTTGGTGTAATCCGCATTTCCCGAATGGTCAGCGATCCTGAACCTTTTTTGTATAAAGCAAGTCCTCAGCTTAAGAGCATTCCCGTTGTGAGCTGCCACAAGCATGCTGTGTAAGACTCACTGTGTCACCTTACAAACGAAGCTGGCTTCTTCATAATGACCAATTTTAGAATGAAACTTGTTTATAAGAAGTCAGGGACTCACTGGTTGTACCTCTACATCTGAAGAGTGTCTGTTCATTTTAGATATGCATTTCTTGATTGGGTCTTTAAATGAAGGAGGTCTAATTGGGGGAGGGGGGTTCCTTTTTATACCCTAGATATTAGCCCTCTGCCTCAGAAGTATCTGGCACTTTTCCCCCTCCTGTGGGTTGGCTCTTTGCTCTGCGGGTGGTTTCCTTTGCTGCATAGAAGCTCTATAATTTAGAACCATCCCCTTTGTTGATGCTTCATAAGATTTCTTGTGTAGCTAGGTTCTAGCTGACCACTCTAGCTGAAAGAGTGGCCTCAAAGAAAGAAGCAAATGCCACTACCCAGAGCTCCTCTCCTCCCTGGCTTCCCTTGTCCCCTCCATCAACTGGAGGTACCGAAGCCACCACGGACATCAAGAAGGGCAGCAGAGAGCTCGCTTCGGCAGCACATATACTAAAATCGGAATGATACAGAGAAGATTAGCATAGCCCCTGCGCAAAGATGACAGGCAACTTCATGAAGCGTTCCATATTTTTCTAGGTAAAATGCCACTTGCATGATAGGCTACAATTTTGTACATCCTTGGATTTCTAAATGTCTGTGTAAAATTGTGTAAATGCTTTTAGCAAATTCTAAAGAGATTTATTAGAATATCAATGATTGGCAGAAAGTATCAATTGCAAGATAAGTCTAAGATGTTTGATACTCAGACAGTGATGTTAAGCTCAATTACCTACGTTATAGAGTAATAGTATCATGAAGCTTCTCTGCTGGAGGGTTGAGAATGTAAGTTAACACTCCAAAAATTGGAGAAAAGAAGGGTCACGAGGATAGCTAACATTTTGACCCTAACCCTTCAAGGTCAGTGAGGACTCAGGACATAAGAGAACCTGTGCCGTATCATCCTATACCTTAGAAGTTTCCCAAATTTTCTGTTCAAGGAGATTAAGGGACCTCAGAGGGAAAGGATAAATGAAGTATAGTGTGCCTAAGGAGAGTCACCTAGAGAGAGGACATTCTCTCAGGCTTTCACAGAGAGCAAACTGGTCAAGCAGTGGCCGTGACTCATCCCGATGGCTGACACTGGCAACAGCTCTACAAAGCACTATACATGGTTCCAAAGTTAATCCTGAGGGGATTTGACCCTGGAAGATACAAAAGATGAATGATCTATTATACAGATCTCGCTTTAACTTGCCCTTGATCACCCAGCAGAAAGCTTAATTACGAGGCATAGAATGCAGAGCTAGATTAGTATGACGAGCTGTAAGAGGCTTATACCAACAGCCTCCAACATTGCCAGTGTCACCGGTATCCCACTACAATTATGGAACACTGGACTATATATACAACTACTCCCTCTTTGTACAAAGAGAGGATAAAATTTTTGGTATTGTTGTTTTTCTTTTTTTCTCCCCTACTAATATAGATTAGAAAATTTATCATGTCTACACCCTGTGCTCTGTATAACTACTGTAAGGACAACAATATTCAATGTATCAATTATTATGAATGCACTACTAATGTATTTTGAAACTATCATATTGTTCTTATTAAAAATGAAAAATAAAAAAATTTTTAAAAAAGGGAAGCAGAGGTGGGTGAGCTTATGTTGCTTTCTGCCCTTCAGATGCCAGAGCAGACACCTTTGCATGTACTGGTTATGAAGCACATGTGTTCTTCAATGTGCTTTCTCCACATCTGACTGAAGCATTCCTCCATTCAAGTTGAAAACTGGCATGACACAATCTAAAAAAAGAAGGGTAAAACGCATGCTTACCATTCGAAGTTTTATTCCAGTTTTTGCTCAGGATGATATTGGCAGCAAATAAGAACCCCCATGACAAGTCAAGAGGGAAATTGCTGGACAAAGACTGTCCTCACCATCTAACACCATGAAGACGCCTGCTTCCTGACTTGGGAACCAAGGCCCTGTGTTTTCACTGTTCACCGGGTCTGCCAAACTAGGCAGCTGGTTGAGCCAGGGGACTTCTCTGCCCTTGTGGTTTGCTGTATCCATCACTCAAGTGCTGCTGCTGTCCTACTGAGAATCCTCTGGAGCCTGTGTAATCCATCGGCCTTGGACTTGCTCTTCTGATCTGTAGGCCTCTGCCCTCCTCCTGAGCCCCTTGTTGATTCAAGCTGTCAGGTGAAGGTCAGAAACCAGAGCTTAGATGGGAGCTGAGCAGTAGCTCAGGCTGACTCAGGCCCCAGGAAAAACAAGGGTGCCCCTGACTGAGGCTGAGGGTGACCCACCCTCACCAAGAAAAGCCACACCTTCCTGAGGACCATGCAGTCCCTTCTACTGTGGTCTAAATATGCAATGTCCCCCAAAGGCTCCTGTATCAAGGGTGACATCCCCCAGCACAGCCATGTTCAGGGGTGGAGCCTAGAGAGGTGATCTGGCCACCAGGACACTCGACTTTCTCAGTGGATGAATTCATTATTTCCTAGCAGAAGGGGCTGTCGGGAGGTGGGGCCAGGTCAGAGGAAGTGGCTGCCTTTGCAGATATAGTCTGTGCCCAGCTTACTTCTCTGTCTGGTTCTCTGGCTCTCAGCTCCCTATCCACCACGATGTCCTCCACCTCCCTTCTGCCATGATGTTTCCATGAACCATGGGCTGAAATCTTTGAAATGGAGACCTGAAGTAAATCTTTCCTCCTTTAAGTTTGTGTGTGTGTGTGTGTGTGTGTGTGTGAGAGAGAGAGAGAGAGAGAGAGAGAGAGAGAGAGAGAGAGAGAGAGAGGGGTATTTTGTCCCAATAATAGAAAACCACCTAACAATCCCTCTCTCTTTTTGCCTCCTCCATAAGATCAGTCCTATTTTAGGGCTAAGCCTGCACCTACTTATTCAAAAAAAGTGATTATGAGCAGATCCAGTGGAGAATCAGGAGTTGGGAGACTGTGATAAAAGAGTTTACCACAACCTCAGCTGTCACTGAGTGCCACAAATGGGGCATAGAAAGCCAAAAGGGACCAAAGAGGCAAAGAAACAGATGAAAGTCACCCCCCAAAAATGAGGGGCCAGCTTGGATTTTTCTTCAGCCTCTATTTCTGAGCCCAGAACATCTGTAATGAGCCCTCAGCTGCTGTCCAGATATGCAGGGTGGTGCCTGAGAACTGGGCCATGCCCTAGCTCCAGGGACCAATAATTCCTGCACCTGGAAAAGTCAAGCATCCCAGCCTCAAATTAATATATTTAATGAAGGACGCAGGAGAAATAGGCTGTTTCCAGGTCAGCATGTCCCAGGCTCCCCTGCGAGCTTCACACATCCATCTCCACCTACCCTTCCCATTGATTCTTGTGTCTGGAGTCCCACTTCCAGAATATTCCATGATGGATAAGGTCCATAGCTTTTGTGATGGGTGATGGTGCGTTATTGGAAAGCCCACCAAGAACCAAAGAACTCACCCTGAGGGGAGCCCTTGACCACACACCAGAGTTCTGAGGTTTCACCCTTTACAACCTTAATTAAAACTATACACCATACCTGTCAGAGGCCCTGCATCGACACTCAGTGCCTCCCAGGTCTCCAGGCCCCTCGTTGACCTGCCGCCTATGACTTGCAAGCCTGGGTATATCTTGGGCATCCTGAAGAGTGGGACAAAGAGTGACTATGAATTTTGGAGTTGGACTAAACTGAGTCAAAATCCCCAAGCTGTTGCTCCTTGAGTGCTTAGAGTCAGATGATTTCATCTCTTAGAGTCTCAGTTTTCTCATCTGTAAAAAGGGGCAACAAGATTTGCCTCAGAGGGTGTCAGGAAGATGGGTGAGCAGTGTCATGGGAGGACAGCTTTCTGACCTATGGCTAGCACAGGGCAGGCGCTTAACATGCATGGGTCAGCTGAGCCAATGGGTGTCACATGGGAGTCATCCCAAAAGCAAGTCCTCTGTCTCCCTCTCCTTCAGAACCTCCTGACTGGAGCTGGAAAGCAGCCTGGGGCACTGATCCTGCTGTGCTCTAGGTGACTTTGAGGCTCCATTTCCCCCTTCTGGAAACGAGTAGAAATAAGAACGCTCAGGGGGCCAGGGAGATAGTTCAGCAGTCTAAGCGCCTGCCTGGCAAACACAAAGACCTGGGTTCAATCCCTGTGCCATGCTGGGCACGAAATCGGGTGTGGTGGCTCACACCTATAATCCAAGTGCTGAGGAGGCTGAGACAAGAGGATCAGTAGGAATCTGAGCAACATAGTGAGACCCTGTACCAAATAAATAAACAGATAAATATTTTTTTTTAAATGAACACTCAGGTCTAGTTTATGAGCATGATGTGCATTTTCCTGGGCAAAGCTATTGGTGCTTAGAATAAATGCTCTTGCCATCTGCCGACTGCCTGTGTCATCTCCCATCTGGGGTAGGATGGTGAGTCTAAAGTGAAGTGGGTGCTGCGTTTCTACATTTCCCGCCTACTCCCAGGCATTGTTTGTATCAGCCGACTGCTTTCAAAGGGTAGCTGTGAAGTTGTCTGCTCTCTGCCTACAGCCTCTAGTGGCTCCCCAAGGCCTTGGCTCCTCAGGTAGCCTACAACTTCTAGCCACGGGAGATCTCTGCACCTGGACCACTTTCACTCTTGGTTCCTAGCCTCTGTCCTCCCTCCCCTCGGGGCTCCTGTTCTGTCCCTCTAATCTAATTTCCCGTGCCCTCTCCTGCCTCATAGACTTTGCAGCTGAGGTGTCCTTGCATTGGCTTATTGTTTCCAGCCCAGGAGTTCTTCCTTTAGGGCAGCTCTCAGCTGCAGACCAATGGAGGCTTGCTGTGACAGCACCCTGTACCTGGTCTTCACAGCACCTGCTGTCTAGGGGACTTCATAGCTCATGCAGTAGTGAGCACCTACCTCCAATCAGTTAGCAGCTTTTAAAAGAGAGGGAAAAGGGGGCCAGGGAGATGGCTCGGGGGCACAAGTGCCTGCCTGGCAAATACAAGGTCCTGAGTTCAACCCCCAGGTTCGCTAAAGAAAGAAAGAAAGAAAGAAAGAAAGAAAGAAAGAAAGAAAGAAGAAAGAAAGAAAGAAAGAAAGAAAGAAAGAAAGAAAGAAAGAAAGAGAGTGAGCTCACCCTGCCCCAAATCCTTAGTCTTATGTCTTGGCACCTGTGATCTTCACTTACACTCTCAATATCCCAGCTCTAGAGGCACTACCCTATAGATGCCTGTAGAATTCCACCCTGTAGAAGCCAGTCTGTCCCAGCCAAAGTGGCATGTGGGCATGGAAATGGCTCCCAGTGACACCCAGGACTACTGCGGCCCACATAGCATGGGGCTGCTACCTACTTCAGCCATCTTTGTCGCTGGCCTTCGAGTAGGGAGGACCCGAGGCTACTCCTTCATGGAGACAGTTGAGGTAGACCAGATGTCTCTTCCAGTCCTCGTGCCATCCCTTGCAATTCTGTTTCTTCTGAAGGTGATGGTCACTTGGAAGAACTCTAGGTCATTCTTCTGGATCCCAGAAAGGGCCTGTGGCATGATTCACTTCATGTCCAAGCTTCTCTGTAAAACTCATCTCCTTCCTCTGTCCCCATAGCTCCCAAGACTTACCCAGAGTGAGGAAGTCATGACAGTCCCTAAGCCGCCTCTCCCACTGCCTTCCCCATCCAGTCACTGACTGGAACGTGAGTCAAAGCTCCAGGGAGGGCTTGTTCAACATGGATGTCTGACTCCCCGTGGAGGTGAGAACAGAAATGTCTTTCTAAGAGACCCCTGGGACAGGAGCAGGTGCTCCAGAAGCACCCGTGCGGTACCACGGGACCATTTGTACAGTTAGAACGTTGCTTCCCTAAAATTTCCAGGTCCCTGGCACACTGTAGGTCAATCTGCCAACTAAATCCAATTGCTTGCTAGTAAGCATAGCATTTAGCACCACAAAAGACACACATAGTGGTCATGCATGCCTTTTCTTGCAAGAGATAGATCCAACCAAACATCTCCCTATCAGGATATTTTCATATCAGCTCCCTAGGCTATAAACGTGGTACTTTATACATAATGTCCTTTTTAATCAAAGTCTGGTGACATCTGCTTTATTATTCTCCCTGTTGGGCGAAGGAGTTCACAAAGATTTGGAAAATCTCTAATTTTCAATGTCAATTTTCTTACCCCAGGGAGCCCCAGGGTTATGACAGGAGGCACTTAATTAAAACCATGTGTGAAGTATAGCACATTTTCCTAGAGGGTCAGTTTTACTGGGGGACTAGAAGGAAGGAGATGTTTTGGGACAAGCCTAGAAGTCAATTGGCGGGAGTCTATTTGTCCATACGGGCTGCATCTGGGTAATATTTATGGCCCAGAGGGCCTTTCAAGGGCATTTCGTCATTAAGTTCTCAGGGCCGTGTAGGAGCTGAGTGTGCTCTTTTCTGATTCTGGCTGGATTTCAGCGAAGTCATTCCCCACCCACCCCAAAGGAATCTAAGGTAAGTTGATCGGAATTTCAAACCTACGCTTTTAGTGACTTTCTTTTTAAAGGGACAAAAACTGGTGTCATGAAAGTCAACCAATCAGCTGGGCAGAGGTGTATTTGAATTACTGGGTTTTGTTTTGTTTTGTTTTGTGTTTTTTTTTGGTTTTTTTTTATACTAAAGTCCCTAGAGACAGGTGTAGCAAGGGTAAAGTTTGTAACCACTGTTTCCCCTGTACCCTTGGTAACCACCATTTCCCTCATTGTCCTATCATGCTTGTTAATTTTCCTACATGGTAATGATAGCCCCAGTCCCAAAGAATACAACATCCTCCTTCTAGAAGCATTCTTGCCAGCTCATTCTGGTTTGCCAGACATTGTCTTTCAGAGTCTCCCTGTAACTGGGGATCATTATGCAAGAAGGTAGAGCTTTCAAATGAGTCTTTTTCCTCTTTGCCTCATGCTGCTTGCTTGGGATAATGATGTGCTCTCTGGAGCTATGGCAGCCACTTTGATACTGTAAGAGAAGAAGCACGAGGAATGGAAGCCAATCAGATAAGAATGGATGAGGCTAAGATTTTAATACTACGGTTACAAGTAGATCATCTTAATCCCATTTTAAAGGTGAGAAAGTAGAGGCATAGGATGCCTCTGTTATTTGCCCAAAGTCCCATAGCTACTAAGTGGTAGTGGCCAGTATTGATTTACCAAGTTCAGGGGGTGGGTTATAATAACTGCCACCACAGAGACTGAGGTGAGCAACAGCAAGGGCTGTGGCTGTTTGTGTTGTTGTTGTTGTTATCATTATTATTATTATTATTATTATTATTAATTATCCTACAGCTACCCTGGGGATCAGCAGCAAAGTTGCTGCCATGGAGAGGCGGGGGGACCAGAACAAAGAAAGTGAAGAAATCCTTCCTGCCCTGTGAGACATCTGAGGGCCCAGCCAGGTCTGGGAGAGGGGGGAGAGGAGGGGAGACATGGACCCCAGCCACCCCCAGCCATGTCAGCCTGGCCAACCACATACCCCCAGCCGAGGAATCGCTTAGCAGTGGCAGCCGTCCAGGGCCAATGAGGCCCGCACCTGTTTGCAATGTAATTCAGCTATTATCAGCTTTTGCATCCAGCTGAAATTCAAAGACTGAAGACGGAGGATGATGGAGGGGCCTGGAGGAGGGGGGCTAGGAAGCCGGAGAAACCAGCCGATCAAATGTCCTAAATTGCCTCCTCCACTTTAATGCCTTATATAAAAATTTCCTGTAATGTATGTTCCCATAAATAAGGGATCGCCGCACAAGCCCGCAGCGAGATGTCTGCCGGCTGAGCTCTCCCCCAGGCGGCGTCTGCAGCCAGCCTGGCTGGGTCCCTCCTCTCCAGTTATCTTGTAAAAGATCTGGCTCTCCAGGCCTCCAGGAACTGAGTGGGGCACCGTGGGGCACAGGGTTCTCCATAGATGGCATTTAGGATTCGCCACACACTGCCTGACCCTGGCCCTGCTTACGGTGGCACTGGCAGGGGCCTGTGATGCCCCAGGTACCATTTTCCCCACCTCCATCCAAATCCACATCAACCTGTCAGGGTGACCAGACACCAAGAGCATAATCTGCACCCCGGCCCCGAGGCACCCAGCCAGATATTGGGGTCAGCAGGGGCACATGGACTGCTCTAAAGGAGACAGATGCAGGATGGATCTGGACAATTGGACCCTGTTTCTCTGGAAACAGAAATAGGAGGCAATTTCTCTGGTGATAAGATTCAGACTCAACTGATAGTTTATCCTGTGTCTGCTGAATACCCGAGAGTTACTCTCAGCTCCTACCAGGGTGGTGCTGGTGATGACTGGGCCAATGATGATGGAAAGAGGAGCGTGAGGAGGAAGAACCCAGGCTTAGTGAGCATTTCCTACACACTCTTGCTGAGGCTTGAATGGCGGGATTCTTGCAGCAACCCCAGACACTGCATTGCTTCCACGCACAGATCTCTTCTCTAGAAATGTCTGCTCTAGAAGTCATTGTCACCAGGGTCGGAAAAGAATGATGAAGCGTCATTGCTGGGATCCCCTCATCCCTGGAAGCAGAGCTTGAGACAAGAGCCTGCCAGCATATTGTTTCCTTGGGCCGTGGTCCCTGAGAGCAGAGCAGGGTTGGAGCAAGAGGCCTGGGGGGATGGAGGGGGGGGGGAGACAACCCAAGGAAGAATTCTAGAGGCATTCATTTTTGTGGATAGTCATGGCTCAGTCCTTGAAGGCTCCCCAAAGACCCAAATGAAATGCTCATCAGGACTGCCCCCCTAGGTGTGACAGCAAGATACACATTTCTACCTGTCCTTCTCTGCCCCTCTCATGCACCAGTGGAGGGCTGTCTCACAGAACTTTGCTTGACATCTGGATCATGCACATGTGAGGGGCATACAGGTCCCTTGGCCACCATTGAACAAGTGAGGAACACTTGGTGCAGGCTTGAGGTTCACTGCGGCCATGAGAGGAATTAGAGATGAGGCAGGAGGGGTGAGGCAGTGGATGAGAAGCGTCTGACCATCGCCGCTGCACTGGGCAGGCTGGGCATGGCTCTGCGGCCGTGGCAAACAGTTCTGATCCCACGGTAGAAGAAGCCAGCACTAGCTGAGCTCCTGCAACACTATAGATAGTATCGTAGTTGATACATTGTGTCAGCTTGATTCCCTGCTGATGGGGACAGCCGGCAGGCCCTAGGATGCAAGGGGCCCGCCCCAGAGTGACTCAGCACAAAGAGACCCTACAAAGGGGCTGAGGAAGGGATTCAACTTCTACTTCCTCAGAGGAGCTTCATTCAGTCTTTGCCTTCTTGCGGCTCAGACTTCATTGCCTGGCTTGCAGCGCAGACTCCTCACCCTCCGGCCTGGATTCTTCAGCTTCCATCGCAGACTCTTCAGCGTCCATCGCAGACTCTTCAGTCTTCCGTCACAGACTCATTGGCTGACGAATAGAGACTTGCATGGGACACTGCAGTGAGCTTCAGACCTTGGGACCGACTCCTTCAGTCTGGGTGTGCAGACGCCCTCTGCACGCTTCCTCATCTGACTCTGCGGCTGACTGCTGTAAGCCAATCTTGGAATTCCTCATATATTGCATATCTTGTGATAATATCTGTTCCTTATATTATATCTGTTCCTCTAAGTAAAACCCTAACTAATACAGATAGTTTAATCTTTGAAAAATATCCTGCAAGGTAAATCATATTATCTACTTGCCTGCTGAGATGGCTCAAGCTTACAGAGGCAAACAATTTGCCCAAAGTCATTCATGTCATGAGTGGTAGAATCGAGATTTGAATACTCTTACAGTAATGAATACTTACATAGCCTATGGTTTTCACATTGTGCTTGTCAGAGTTTAGCAAAGAAAGGCTTGGGCACTGGGCTCCCCATGTCTACTTTCACCCTGGACATTTCATTTTGCAGCAGCTAGAGAGACGGAGAGAGAGAAACAGAGGAAGGAGAGAGATAGACAGAGACAGAGACAGAGAGATAGAGAAACAAAAACAGAGACAGACACAGACAAGACAAGACAGGCAGAGATAGGGACAGGGACAAAGACAGAGACAGAGACAGAAACAGAAACAAACAGAAACAGAAACAGGAGGCAGAGAGATAAACAGAGAAGAATAAGAGAGAGAAAGAGGAGAGAGAGAGCAAGAGGGGTGGAAACCGCAAGGTCCCTTCAGTTACCTCTCCTTCCCATGAAAGCTTAGCTTGGGCACATCTGATCAGAAAAGCCTGTGCCACCTGTCAGCACCCTGCTTGCAAGCAATGCAAGAAACAAGTTCTGCTGTTCTCTCTCAGCAGAGCAAGCTGGTCTCTGCCTCCCGCTAAACATGTGTTGAGCAGCCACAAAGTATCGCCAAGTGCCCCCTCCGCGCGGAGACAGACAGCATAACGTTCAGAAATAAATTTGGCACTGGGACTCCTCAGAGGCTCTGGTCCCTTCCAGAGCCAAACCTTCTGTATGGTTTTCTCCTGAGCTCTGCACTCAGCTTTGCCGGTGACTGTAGTGAGAATAAAGTCTGGGGTGAACAAGAGTGGATGCGGGGGGCCGGTGAGCTAGCTCAGTGGTCTAAAGCATCTGCTTAAGCAAACTTAGGCAAATGCAAGGACTGCGGATCAATCCCCAGCACCACATGCCACATCAGCCCCACCCCAAGACAGGCTGAGCCAGCTACTAAAAAAAAGGGGTGGATGCCGGTTCTGAGGAGAGAGGGAATGGATGGAAAGAATTTCCTCTCCTGAAGCCCAAGAGAGCTAGAGAGTCAAAGTATGGGTAGAGAAGGAGATGCACCCCAGCTAGGGGTTAGAGAAAATTAGTAAGATGCATGTCCCAGGTGAAGGTAATGGA
>PVKN010028600.1:0-13207 GCA_004027915.1 Capromys pilorides
GGTAAAATCTTTTTAAACATAACTCCACTGTCCTTATCATACCTAAAATTTAACAATGTGAAGATAAAATCTCTAATTTATAATTATGTCCAGATCTGATCGTTCTGTCTTATCTAGAAGTTTTACTATTATACTTTAGTGTTTATTGCTTAATTACTAATAAAAAATGAAGAACTGATTGTCATTTTATTAGATGAGAATAAAGGGCTCATCCATGTACTAAATCTATTCTTTCAGTGAAATGAATTTAGTACTTCTGGAATAAAGCTTCTAAAAGAAACTCTCTTAACCATTTTTATTTTATTTTATTCTATTCTGTTTAATTTATTTGATTTGATGTTGAGTATTGAATTCAGGACCTCTACCACCGAGTGACTCCCCAACTCTCATTACCAAGTTGTATAACCTTGAAAACAATGTGTGTAATTCAGGAGTAAAGAAGAGCTATTTGATAAACTACCAATTAAAAAATATTTTTGGGGGGTCAGTGAAATAGCTCAGTGGTTTAAAGCACCTGCTTAGGCAAGCTTAGGCAGGTGCAGGGGACCAAGGTTTGATCCCCAGCACTGCGTGCCATGCCAGCCCCACCTTCAGGGCAGACTGAGCTGGCCAAATATTTATATATATATATATATATATATATATATATATATATATATATATATATATATATGAATATAAATAAAGTAACATTTTTCTATGTAAATACACATATTAAAAATGTCCCCATAGGGAACTCTCTAAATTGCCTCTTCAAGGATTCTGTGAGAAGCAAGATGGCCACAGTGTAGCTTTTCACACACCCTCTGCTTCGTCCGCCATCTTGGGTCCTCTCAGAACCACACTTGCCATGTGGCTCTGTCTGATTCAGTCTTCTGCCACCGACTGCAAAGTTGCACTTGGGCCTAACGCATATTCCTTTCGCTTCTTCTAGCCCTGGTACCTGTATTCAAAGAAACCTTCATTTCATGGTTGTATTCCCATTCTCCCATGTGAGTCCTTATTTTAGGGGGGAAAAGTCCTTCCTTCCCTGTACCTTTTTAAAATGTAAAATCGAAGTGCTGCTCATCTTTATTTCCTATTCCCGGGAATCTGGCTTTATAAACTTGAGGGGGAGGGCACTCACTTTCTTTTCTATTTAAAAAAGGCATTACTTTGCTTTGAACTAATTTTCTGAAAAAAATCATTTGGGATTTGTGTATAGGTATGTGCTTTTCGTTTCTTAATTTCCTTCTCTAGCATGTAGCTGTTTTGATCTTTGATTTCCTTTAAACTTACAGTGAAGCAAATGTATTCTCTTACCACCACCTTTAATGCATCCCAAATTATACCCCTTGGAATTGCTTCAGTATTATTCATTTCAAAATGGTTTCTCAACATTTCTTGAATTTCATTTATACAGGTAAAGTCTTTAAGCAAGAGGTTATTTGGGGGCCAGCGCGCACAGAATGCTGAGCTTACTCAGTCTCCTGAGATGATTTCCTTTGGAATCAGCCCAGGAAAGAATTCAGCTTGAAAGCTACAAAGCATAGCAAAATGGGCAGGGAATTAAATATATATCTGAGTGCATTTACACTTAACAGAAACTGGAGTGCAATGCTTGATTTTTTTTTTCAAATACCTATTAGATGGATATGTTTGTTTATTTCATAATTTAATCTTTCAAACGCAGACTTAATATCCAATTAAATCACCCGTTTAAGACAACACTGGTTTCAGGGAATAATTAGCATGTTAAGAAAAGAAGCTTGCTCATTATTTGGGGTCTGTATAGAGCTGAAGCAACCGCAGTCAACCTCACTAAAATGATGATTTTCAGGAGCCAAGTAGATGATTGGTAAAGTAATTATGTTATTTAGGGCTCTTCTCCAGCACTGAAAGATGAATCACATTTGCATAGGTGAAAACAAAGACTCAAACAGGAGAAAATAAACCAAAGTTGTTTCACAGAAACAAAGAAAAATAATGCTTCAGTGGTTTCTCTTCCTGAAACATTTTTCTCCTGTTGCCAGCCCAGGCAGGCTAGATACCAAATCCTCAGCGGCTCGCGGAGTGTGACTTGGCAGGTCCCTGAGGAGTCAGGTCCCCAGGGAGAAGCCACGGCATTATCACAATGATCTGCAGAGGTTCAGTCAGAGGCCCAGGAGCCAAGGTTAAAGCAACAATAAACTGTATACTTCTGGTCATAGTGGCTTTGCTCACGTTAGCTAAAACATGGAGACAACCCATGTGTCCACTGCAGCTGAACGGATAAATAAAATGTGACGTAAACACACAATCAATTATTAGTCAGCCTTTAAAAGGAAGGAAATTATGGCACGTGGTACAATGCATAGGAACCCTCAGGACATGATGCTAAGTGAAATAAGCTTATTGCCAAAGGTCAAAAATACTGTATAATTTCATTGTAATGAGGCACCGAGAGGGGTCACATTCACAGACGTAGGTGGTGGGAAGGTAGTGGCCAAGGACTGGAAGGAGAAATGGGCAGTCACTGTGTAATGAGAACAGTTTCAGCTTTAGAAAAGGGAGGCCATTGGAGAGGGGTGTTACATTACTCACCCAAAGAGTCAAGTACAAAGGAGTACAGCAGATCTGTCCACAAGCTAAAGCCCCAAGACTCCAGCTGAGGGCCTGGACCCCATGGCAACATCCATGTGAGTCCAGCTGAAGCCCTAGAGCCCATGGCACTTCCTGCTACAAGTCCAGCCGGAGGCCCAGAGCCCATAACAATGTCTCACACAGGCCTGTTTCATAGCTCTGCCCTGGGAAGGCCCAGAGGTCAGTGGTGGAAGCCAGAAAGTCTGTGCCAGTGGGCTGAAGGATCTGTGCCAGCAGGCTGAGGGGTCTGCACAGGAGCCAGGAAGAGACACTCAAAGTAAGGATGACCAGAGCTCCCCTGAGAAGTACCACAGCCACCCCCAGCAGCAGTGAGGTCCTGAGCTTCCCTCATGATGAGAACAGCCGCGTTCACGTCAGGAAAGCCAACGTGACAAGCTCCTCAGAAGAACCAGCAGCCCCACTTCTTCCTCTTCAGTTCTTTCTTTGCTGCTGGCAGAAGTCCTCAGGGGGGCTCCTCACACCCTGCACCAGTCTGATTCATTTCAGCTGAGTGTAACAAGTTCACTACCAGCTGCCGGTCCACCACAGAGATGCTGACAGTACACAACACATGAATGTAATATCACTCAACTGTGCACTTATACATAAGGCGGTAAACTTGATACAATGTGTATTTTTCTACAATTTTTAAAAAATATATATATTAAACAAGACAGCAAAAGTTGCAGGACTTAAACAGATGGCCAACTCCTCTAAGACTGCGTTGTCTGGTACCACACAGATACAGGGGTCTCTAGCATGTCTTATGTGTCCCTCTCCCCTTCTTTTCCTTCAGGCTGTGGTACTGACAGGCACTGCCAGCATCTAGCATTGGTGGAGGTGGATGGTTCCTGGGGGGACAAATAATGCAGCAGCATAGGACCTATGCATGGGACTTCATGTCCAGAGCGCCATTTGGAAATTCCTATTCATTTACTATTCATTTACTTTTGAACTTGTGCTTTTACACGAAATCCACTTGGGCAATGGCAAATGCCTTTTGGTCTTGGAGACTCAGGAAGCACATAGTCTGGCTCTCTGCCAGTGTCCCTCCTCCCCAGGACAGGCTTTCAGCTTCCAGTCATCCGTCCCTGGCCGGCACCCACAGCGCCCCTCCACCCCAGCAGGCTGACAGCTCTGTCTGCACCAGAGGATGACTTGGCCCGGATGAGCCCTGACCCAGGCACACAGCTGTCATAGCTGTCCTGGCACAGAGGGCACAGTAATCTTGAGGATCACCTGTCTTTACGATGATGGCTCTGTAAGACTTTGCTGCCCTTGTCTTTAAATGACAGCTTACTCTAGTGACCGGTGGGCAGGGATGGACAGAAATGTTCACGTGTCCCAAGCTGTGCAGAAGGTGCTGGGCGCACCGTGAGGGTATGCGTCTCCCCCATAGCCTGCTCTGTGCTTCCGGACTCTCTTCCTCCTTCCGACCTCCTGAATGGGAAGTACCCATGGTGCAGTTCCAGGGGTTCTGTAAATAAATGCTCTTATGTGCCCATAAATGAAGGTTGGCACAACTCAAAGGCACAAATTTTATAATTTATAATTTAAATAATTTAAAATGTATAATTTATAATTTAAATAATCTATAATTCAAATTTTTAATTTTTATTTGAGTGAAATTTAATAGCAAAAAATGGCAAATTGAGAAAACAAAGAAAAAATTTTAAAAAGCATTTTATTTTAATACTTTCTATTGCATTTTTCCCGTTATTTTTATTTTTTTTAGGAGAATAGCTCTGATCTTAGTTTTAAGTTATTAAAATTTGAATCACTCCATTTACCACTGTTACTCTCATTTCACAGTAGATTTTCAGATACAAAAAAGTGAGTATAGTGAAGTAGAAAAAAAACAGAATCAAAGAGTAGTATATTAGGAAAGTGACATAGGGAATAGAAGATTTACCAGTTGGTCCTAAATTTATCTCTTGCAAGGTAGTTATAATTCAGCCATAATTTGCTTTGAAGTTTCCTGGAGGCCAAAGTGAAACAGGAAACATAACCATGTGCATTATTTATCTTGTGAAGGCAGCAATAATAGCTAATATTTATTGGGGTCCGTCTTTGTGCCAGACACTGCTTATAGCAATGTATAACACTAAAACTATTTGTGGAATGCCTGTCATTCTGGTCTTTTAGATGTGTGCTGCTTCCAATGTAATTTCAGTTACTGCTATACTCTCTCTCTCTCAAGTAAATGGTTGGTTTACAAGAAAATAAAAAAGGGTATTAAATGAGAGTAAGAGACTAGAAAAAATACCAAAGGATTGACAGGCTACAATTTTGTGTATGCTTAGATTTCTAAATTCCTGTGGAAAATGTATAACTGGTTTTATCACATTCTATAGAGATTTATTAGAATATCCCCATTTTTAGAATCAGGAATCCATGTTTTGTGTTTACACTAAATCCCACAAGTTGTGTAACTGGTTCTGTTTGTGGTCTAGAATTGTGTTTAGAGATAGGCTAAGATGTCAGTGTATACCTTAAGCCAGGGACAAGCACATTTTTTTTTCTTTTTTCCTTTTTTTTTTTTTGGCGGGACCAAGGTTCAAACTCATGACCTTGCACTTGCCAGGCAGGCACTTGTGCCACAGAGCTATCTCCCTGGCCCTCACATTTTTTTTTTCTGAAAAAGTTCAGAAATACTATTTTAATATCATAGGCTTTATCTTGTCATATTTTTTTTATTACACCTACCCAGCTTTCCAACTCCAGCGTGCAAATAGCCACTGTAGCACATGAAGGCCTGCCCAAAACTGCTCAGTAACATTTTATTTACACAGGTGTCACAGGCCACAGCTTGCCAACTCCAGTCTTCAGAGGAAAGGGCCTCTCTGCCTCCTTTTATCCCCACTTCCCAAATTGGTACCATCTGAGAAAGTTGGCTTAAGACTCTAATAAAGGGAGATAAAGAGTCCCTCACTGCTTTTAGGCAGAGCAGTCTAGAAAACTTTTAAAATGAGGAGTATATTTTACAGTTTCCATAATTCAGTGGAATATTGGCACATAAATAGAAAAAACAATAGCATGGAAATGGGTCCAACCAGGGAAAATTTAATGTATGATAGAGGCATCATCTTATAACAAGGAAGAAAACATGGATTGCTTTTATTATGGCATTGGAGATTGAACCTAGGGCCTTTTCACTGACAAAGTCCCTGGCACACTCTTGCTCCCACCACCTAGTATTTTTTTTTTTGACAGGCTGTCAAATTGCAAGTGGCCCAGGGAGAATGCCCACTTTCAGTCGTCCTGCCTCAGCCTCCCAGAGTGCTGCGATGGCAGGGGTATCCAGCATACCTGGCTCTCGTGAGCTTTTTAATAAGTGGTGATGGAGTAACTGGAAAGGAACCTGAGAATGAGAAGCAAAGTAAGACAGACTTTAAATGGATCAGTAACTTAAAGATTAGGAAAAATGAAACCATAAACATATCAGAATGAAATGGTGGAGAATTCTTCTAGGGAAAACTATCATAACTATTACTCAGAGTTTAGCACAGTGAGGAAAAGCCTAACAAATTAGGTAACTGATCAATTTAAAATAAAATAACTTTGTTAACACCTGGAACAAAATTTTAAATGAAAAAGTAAAGGAAATAAATAATAAACTGGACAAAATACACTTACGGTTAATTTAAAATATAAGATTAAGTAAGACTCCATAGTTCTAAATTTGAATAGGAAAGCATCACTTAAGAATTTAAAGATAGAATCAGCTATTTTTCTCTCAGTGCTGGGACAAAAATACCCAACACCCAAAATTAAAGAAGGAAAAATTTCTTTAGCCCATAGTTTGTGGAGGTTTCAGTCCATACTTGGTTGGCTCTAAGGCAGAGTGGCACATGGCAGAGGGCAGCAACTCATGGTGGCAGAAAAGGACAAAGAGCAAAGGGAGGTGCAGCAGCTGCAGCCGTTAGCCAGACTCTCTCCCTTTCTTAATCTGTATGCAGATTATCCTCCTCAGGGCAGGTGTAACACTCACCCCCCATAATCTCAGCACTGGATCATGAATTAATCACAGCTTCTAGAAGCCTGCCCTATTGACCGCATAAGGCTTTGGGGGGACAACTAGACGCAAACCACAACTATAACTATATCTATATCTAGCGATATTAATGTATTTGGTACAGAGTCTCACTACACAGCTCAGACTCATAGTGATCCTCCTGTTTTCAGCTTCCCCAGCACTAGGGTTATAAGCATGTGTGCCACCACGCCTGGACTCAGTGGCTACCTCAGCTCAGCACAGCCCAGCACAGGGCTAGTGTGACATGTGGTGCCAGGGATCGAACCCTGGTCCCTGTGCTTGGCTAACCAGGCACTTAGTTTGCTGAGTTATCTCACTGGCCTGAGTTAGCTCATTGATAGGTTTTAAAGCTAAGACAACCCAGGAAAATTTGAACACTGACTGGATCTTTGGTGAAGGTAAGTGTTATTAATTTCTTTTCCTTGTAATGCTGGTATTTTCATTACATTCAGTAAATTTATTTTATTTTTAGGATAAAAATAGCAATATTGATAAGTGAATAATGTGATAGCCTAGATTTGTTTCAAAATCCACCTGAGTGAGGAAAAATATGAAACAAGATTGGGCCTGAATTGATTGTTCTAGAGTCCATGTTATGGACACATGGCACTCTCAGAAAGCGTTTGAGGAGATTGCCTAAAGAAAAATGGGGACCTCCACTCAGCCCCCACCCACCACACAGGCTGTCAGTTTGTGGACTTTCTCACAGATGAGGAATTTTCAAAATGTGTCAGTGAGAGGCTAAACGAATTAGGGGGAGCAGCCAGATAGCTCAGCAGACTAAAGTGCCCACTTAGGCAAAGTTAAGGGGGCAGGGTTTGATTCCCAGCCCCACAAGCTATGCTGGCCCTGCCCTTGGGGTGCACTGAGACGGCAACTGAGACTAGGTGTGGTCACATGCTGTAATCCCACTCCTTGGGAGGCTGAACACAGGAGGATCACTATGAGTCTGATCTACGTAGTGAGACCCTGTAGACCCTACAGTAAATACATGAAGAAAAAAGCAATGAGGGCGGGGGGGGAATCAATTTTGAAGTACACACTTGGAGAGAGTAGAGAAGTCCTGTTCTGGAGCTGGGGATATTTGTGTGGGCCCGGTTCCGTCAGGACGGTGCTGGAGGTGTGAGGACGTGCGTTCCTCCTGGCTGCTGGGTGTGATGCCAGCAGGCAACCATGACAACGCATTAGAAGCTGCCACCCACTGCCACTGCCATGTCCTTCAGGATGAGATCAATGAGAAGAAGGACAATTCGCAGGCAAAAAGCACAGACCCAGAGCCCAATTTATAGGATTATTGACTGTAAGACCTTTAGGAATTATTTTTGCAATGAGTTTCCTGGAAGTGAAAAGGACTTGAATAGCTTTTGTGCCCTGAAGCTGTGGTTTTTCTTAAAAGCATAAAGTTTAAAATTATAATTTTCCTTGTCTCTTTTTTACCTATCATCATTTCTTCTCTCCTAGGTCAGTGGGCATTTATAGTATTTTCTCGATTACTGTACATGATTGAAATCTGCCATAATAAAACAATATTTAAAAGAAATCCTGTTTTCTTTGGGAGTGGAAAAGAACTTTTGGGGAGTCCTGGTTAGTTTCAGTGTAGGAAGCTCACACAGCAAGCACTTAATTAGCGTCTATACTCAGAGCTTAGCGACACACTCAGTGACTTCCCAGGTCAAAGTCGGGATGACTCTGTGGCTCCTAAATGCCACACTGGAACCAAAGAGAAACATGCTGTTTTTAATTCTTCATTTATGTCTGGTGTGAAAACAAATGAGTTGAATTCTGCACTGGACGAGATGAGCTTCTGATGGGACGGTCACCCCAGGGCCTTCCCTATTCCTGGGTCTGAATCCAGGTCTAAAAAGCGTCCTTTCCTTCAGCTTCCCTGCAGGCTCCCGTGTGCTCCCTGGCCTGCTCTCTGTAGAGAGAGCTATGCTGCTTTGCCGCTTTCAGTAAAGACACATCCAGTGTTTTGTTCAGGACACCAAGAGCCCGCAAGGAATGTCCTTGAGACCCAAAAATAAGGAACAAAAAGACGGAAAGTCGAAGGTGCGTCAGCTGGGCAAGTCTAGAGCGCTCAGACACAACATGAAGATGACAGAGTCCTCTATTCAGCGTTCTTCCTAAATCAGTAGATTTTGCCTGCTTTACACACACATGAGTGTGGATGCACGTGCACACACACACACACACACGCACGGCTAATCTGTGTGAGGCAGTGTATGTGGTAATGCTTCATTCTAATAGGCATCTTGCCATCCATACCCATCCTACACCATCATGCTGTACATTTTAAATATACTCAACAAAAAAGATTTTTTAAAAAATGAGTTCCATGAAATATAATATAGAATTATTGCAATGGCACTGGAAATATGGAGACAGAATGTTTATGAGAAAAAAAAATGTTAGCGGCTGCAACTCCAACAAAGGAAGACTCAGATGTATTTTATTTAACGTCCTTGGAAGAAGCAATGTGCATGCTGATTGTCTAAAAAGACAATAGACTTTTCTATCTGAACGGAGGTCTAAGTTCTTGAATTCTATTAGAATTAAATACCATGAGACTTTACATCTCTTTATTCATTTATGTTCAGAAACCAACCATTCTGTTACGATTTACAAAGCCTGTGCTGTTATCTACACACTAAATGGATAACAAGGCTTCTTGCAGAATAATGAACAATGATTTCCATACTGTTGCTTCCACCGAACAGCCCTGACCTTTCCTTTACACAGTTATTCTATTTCTGCAGTTTGACAGCAGCTGGCTGTGGCTGAGGACACAGGAATTGCTGCCCGTACGTAGGTCACGGAGCCTCCAGGAGCGCGGCCTGCATGGAGCTGCAGAGCGCTAGGACCAGACCTGTGTCCAGGGACAGCAGTCCTCCGTGGCTCTCCCCTAGCTGGCCTCCTCTACACAGGGCCCCTCTTCCCATTCTTCCTGCTCTCTTTCTTTTCCCTTGGTGTCTTTTTCCATCAGTAGGGTGACACACTTAACACCCACAACCTAAGTGCAGGAGAGCCCAGGGTTTGATCTCCATGCGGAAACAAGATGGTGGATGGATGTGGCAGGGGATGCAGTCAGTGATGGCAGACAGGAAGCAGAGGGAAAGGGGGAACTGGAGACTGGAACCTATTCTGGGTCTCCTCCCTCACACCGCTGATCCACCTCCAGCCAGGTCCCCAAATTCCTCAGTGGATGAATCCACTGATAAGCATGGCTCCTCATCTTTCAAACACGTGAGAAATTTAGAAGTCATCTTGGAATTAAGCTGGAGCACTTCACTTCAGTCCAGTGTCAACTGGCGTGCACAGGCTCCAGTTCTAACATGTGATTTAAAGGCACAAAATCACTAATATGGCTGCGGTGAAAAAATATAACCAGACCAGCCTACCTTCTCCTGGCCGGCCAGGAGCCTAAGGACAGTGCCGGGTCAAAGGGTGGCACTTGTCCCAGCAGCTGTGGCCTAGGAGGGAGGGGTTGAGGCATGTGGCATAAAACATGGCTGCTGGAACTGCCCCTGCAGGCTCCAGAGCTTTTAGCCGAGCTGTGAGGAAGCTAGTACTGTACAGATCCCTCACACTACACTGTTCCAGGGCTTAGGCACTGGCTAATTTTGATGGATAAGAGTCTCAAAATCAATTCGGGCGTTCACTGACCAACTCCAAATTCTAACACATCTGAAATGGAAGGTTTACTTAGGAGTTAAGTAAACAACATACTCAGTTTAAGTTAACAACAACATACTCAGTACAACCCACTAAGAAATGAATCTGGGGACTAGGGGCTTCACTCAGAGGTGGAGCACTTACCTAGTAGGCCCACGGTTCTAGATTCAATCCCCAATGAAAGAGATACAAACAAATAAAAAATGCTTTTAGGTCCCAAGGCTAAAACCATTTTCTGTGCCTGCCACCTCTCAGATTCTTAGAAGATGAAACAGGAGGAACTATCTGGCTACCAGGAATAAAGTATGGGGTGGGGGTGATAAATTTTATTCCTGCTGATATTTACCAATGTTTCAAATTACCAATAAATGTTTGACCAGCTACAGTTTGTTGAACACTGCTGGATAGTAGGTAATGTGCCTGGGAGCTCGCGCACATGCTGTTGTATTTAATCAATAGGCATAGTGCACAGCTGTAACTCCAGCACTCTGGAGACTGAGACAGGAAGAAAGAGTTCAAGGTCAGCCAGGGCTAAATATTGAGACTGTCTCAAAAAAAGAAAAACAGAGGAATAGGCATTAATTTTGTTTCAGAGATAAATAAACCGAGGCTTAAAGAGGACCAGCAGCTTGTCTTACGGTCACACAGGAGCAATCTTAAATTTGAATTCTTAATCAATTTCTTCCTTTGATTCCTTCCTCACAGTGGTTTATGTCTTTCACCCTGACTCTATCATGGCTGTCTGTTTGCCTCTGGGCCTCCTCACATCTCCAGTGAAGGCAAACCATATTTTTGATCACTAAAATATTTTTCTCAGTTGACTTGGATGTGGTTAGGTGCTCAAGCTGCAGTGTGGGAATGGCCTGGCTTGTTCTAGGGACAAATGTCCCTGTTTTAGCAAACTCATACAATGGATACAACATTTTCTGATAAAGGGGGTCTTGGCCTGAACCGCATGCAAATGCATTTCAAAATGAACTCTTTTGTGATCGCATTAGGAAAAACTCCCACATAATGAGTTTCAGTGGCCTTGTTTATGAAAAGCAACTTTTAGACTGTGCAATTACTGAAAGCAGTAAAGCAGCAAAGAAAGCCAGCATGTTAAATAATAATTGCACATGTGATAGAAATGAGAGCGATTTGATTGAATTTATTAGATACATGGTGGTGACATTTTAAGATATAAAGCATTTATCACAAAATGATGATTTCTTCACTTAAGCTCATTAGGAAATCACACATCAATTCATGCATAATTACAAGAATTTCTGCTGCTCCCCACAGATCATTACCATGTTAGCTAAAGTTGATTTTTTTTTTTTTTTTTTTGATGATTTGGAAAAGTGGGTTATTAACAGGAACCAAGGGGAAGATGCACTGTGTGTCCTAACTGGTCAGTGGGAAGAGATGCTCAAAGACTCAGAGTCAAAAGGAAAGGACAACCTTCAAATCAAGCCCAAAGGCTCTCCCCCATCACGATCTCACCACGTTAGTCAACCTACTCTAGGGACTCAGGGGAGAGTTAGAAACCGAGCGCTTGCTTACACCAGACAAGCCATGATCATTATTTAAGAGAATATCAGGAAGAAAGAGAGTTAAAAGGAAAAACAGTAAATAAGGGAGATATAAACATGAATTAAGAAATCTGTTAAGACATTAATTTATAGTTAGTAAACAATATACAAAGCTACCAAGTGCCTATCAAGCAACCAAGAAGGAAAGCAGTCTTTTGATACTCCAATAACTGCCAGGTAAAAAGCATTTATGATTTTTTTCATGGACATCTAGTAAAATACAATAAAATCAATGCCAATTTCACTATAAGAAATCATGGAAAGGCCAGCAAGATAACTCAGCGACTAAACACTTGCTGAGGTCAGCACAGGGGTTGGGTTTGCTCCCTGGCGCTGCACGCCACACTGGCCCTACCCCCTGGCACACTGAGCCAGCGATGGAGCTGGGGCGTGGTGGTGCATGCCTGTAATACCAGCCCTAGGGAAGCAGAAACAGGAGGACCACTAGGAGTCCAAGCTGCAAGACCCTGCCCCGCCCCCAAAAAAAGAAATCATGGAAACTGGAAACTTGTATAATCGTTCCACAATCCAAAAATATACATATAAAATGATTACTGCTTTAGTTACTATTCTGTCGTTGCCAGGACAAATATCCACTACGCAAGCTCAGGGGAGGAAAGGTTTATTTAGCTCACAGTTCCTGGAGGTCTGAAGATGCTGCCCCCAATTTATAGGGTCTGGAGGAGGGGCTGGGGCTCCGCCGTGTCCTGGAGGATCTGCTCCATATGTCTGCGCAAAGCCGGCACCTGCCGGCCTTAGGGGCCCTCTGACAGCGTGTGCTGTCAGTTTAATAGTTCGCGCTTCTCTTGGCCACGCTCCCTCAAGCCCCGCCCCTCAAGCCTCGTGCTTGACAGCCCCATGATTTCCTTGAGGCTTTGGTGGGGGATATCTAGCTACAAACCACAACAATTACAATATTGTAATATAATATACATAATAAAGGAAACGCAAACTATAAGGAAAATAAACAAATTAACCTGCGCTACTTTTGAAAACCTTTGTGGCTGGCATAGGGAGACAAGAGAGAGGAGGGTTACCATGTAGGATGACTTCCACTGTCACTAACAGAGTCCCTGCTACCTATTAACTTAATGGATTCTTTTTCTTTGCATGCAACTTTGACAGTAAACCTACCCAGTTGCACTTGGTTTTGTCTCCTTTTGAGGGTTTCACAGAAATGTGACACTGCACTGTCATTGAACACATTCATTGCTTCCACTGTTACAGCCTTATTTGGGTGTCTCTTGGCTCCAAAATTTTGCTCTTTTCTCACGTTTTCCACATTTCCCTCAACTAAAGTGAGGTATCTTCTGCGTTTTGCTCC
>PVKN010028601.1:0-13205 GCA_004027915.1 Capromys pilorides
CCTCATTTGTTTTGATTCTCTTAGGTATAAATTCAGTAGATTGTTTTTTTAATGTATGATTATTTCAGCACTGCTACCTTTACTCACTGATTTGATTAATTTATGTTCTGTGCATGCGTGTTCATATCTGCATATTGCCTAATGCAAACCTATAACTTTCATGAAGCAATAGCCTAAGCTTGCCCTGTTTTCCCTCAAGAGACACCAAGCATACTTCTGTACACTGCCAGCTGATTTGGTTCCTCTTCTCATACCTAACTGCGTGTTACTTATCTCCAAGTGGTGCAGAGCTGTTCCACTTCTTCATCACGGCAGTCTGGCTTATTCACAGTTTCAATTTCTTGCTGATGGTCTGTTGGGTTTTGTACTTGGCTCTCTTAGCTCAAGTGTCAACACAGTCTTTTCAGCAAACACAATCTCTTTTCCAGGGAAATTTACATTAGTCTTGCCTGCTCTTTAATCTTCACATAAGCACTGAAATCTGCCAGGCTGATAGAACAATCCTTTAGTGATCTGAAAACCGCATTTCCTCACTGTCCTCAGTTTAGGGATCTTAATATAATACATGATCCTGATAAAGCAATTATTATGAATAATTTTACTATTTATAATTCTAAACAAATTATGAGAGGAAGATTTGCATCAATAATGATAATGCTACATTTGAATTTCCCGTGGATTCATACTTAAATATATATTTAAAAATATGTGTATGAAATGTAAAATCTATTAATCAACTATATGTTTTATCTGTGTGGGTCTTTTTATAGTTTTAAAAGATAAGCAAATGTTGTGTCAAATAAGGTATTCATTGCCTGTATATTTTTTGTGAGGATTTCCAATGAATTCCTCTGTTTGTTCAGAGCATTCGCACATTCAGCCACATGTAAGTATTTAATAATTTGGGCTTTTTAAGAGAAGGAAGGCTTTTGGTAATTCTGGCAGTTGGCAGATTAGACGCTTAAAAACAAAGCAGTCTTTTAATTTTTCAGTGCTATAAATATGACACTTGCTTGCCCTATCATTTCAAATACTTTACAGTAAAGAAATGTGGCACAGCCATTTTCAGATATCAGAAAAATTCAATGCCATTTAATATCTTGGCTATTGTATCTGGGAAGGCCGAGAGGAATTGGGTGTTTGTACTGCTAGTGTTTGTACTATTTATTACTTCTAATGTCAGAGCTTGTTTTGGAAAGATGAGAAAGACTTAGATGAGATGACAATTCATAGCATCACTTAGAGCATGCAATCGTAAGACGTAGCAAACGCTTGTCATTTTTTGATTTTCCCTAAAATTGGCATGAACTTTCTTCTTTACTCAGAGAGGTGCACAGAAAGTGTGATAAAGTCTGCTGACATTTCTTAAGTGAGAAACAAAAGCTGAGAAGTGCTGTTGTCTTGAAAGGATCATCCTGAAGGTTATTGTGCTGGACTAGGTACAATAACAAGAAATAGTAACAGCATGACCTTCTTGCTTGAAAGAAAATGAAAAGATGTACTCTGAGGTTAGGGAGGGAAATATTATACATATCTGAAGTAAAACAATGATAATACTGGGGTTGTTTTGTAAAGGCAATTTCTCTATTAAAATGATAGCTGTTGAATCTTGTTTGAACAGAAAATGAGGATCGTACATACATTTGTTGATTTTGGAGGAGAATTGAGCTAAATTAGAGAAATATAAGTTTAATAAATGGAGACACGTACTTGGCAAGAGACATTATTATGCTCACAGAAAGTCTCTGCCAAGGTTAGCAACATCGGTACATTTTTTTAATAACCCAAGCAGATCCTCTTTCTAGATTAGTTTTTGTCTTGCATGTAACTACTTTTGCCAGGACAGATTTTAAAATCACTCTCCAGCACGTCAGTATTTACAGTTGGAAGCAGCATTTAGCCGGTGCTGTGCTCACACCAAGCACAGGATACTTCCAAGTCCTAGATGCCTATTGTTTTCATTGAAACTCTTCTATTATTTCTGCCTGTGTCCTCTACCCCTGGAGTATTACAAAATTCTGGAAAGAGAAAAATCTAACTAACAAGATCCATCCAAATGCATATAATATCTCAGTCCTCAAAATGGCACTGCAGTAAGATACAGATAAGCATGTGTGTATATGCCTATTTCTTTCTATGTCCAATGTCCGACAACCTCAATTCAAAGTTTATTAGCATCCTCAAGTAACATGGCTATTTGTAATAGATAAATATCATGAATAGTGAATTGTTTGATAATTAATTTGACAATGTTCTCAGTACATTTTTTTCAGATAGGAAAGTTCTCTCTGCATATGTTTATCTCTAAATCTCCTCTTTTGTTACTGGCAGTCAATTACAGAGTTTCTCAAGTAGTAAAGATAGTCATAAAGAAATAAGCAACTGCTTCTGGAAGTAATAAAACTGGAGAGGAAAATAAGTATTTTTCCTTAACTTACTATCATGTTAAGTTTTAGCCATTCTTATCTTGATGCCTGGGAAAAGTCACATTAACACATACCAAAACTCAGAGACCTGAAATATATTGATGACTGTAGGAAAAGCAAGAAATATCATCTAATTAACATATTAAGTTGTTCCTGAAAAAAATAAACCAAACAGGAATCAACAGTAGTCTTTAATTCTGGTTTTGGAAAGCTCTTAAATTTTATAGAGATTTAGGGGTTAAGCAGTTTACCCTTTTTAGTTTGGGAAGCCATAAAATGCACCCCTCTTAGAGGATGTAATAAGGGTTTCTAATGGAATTGGGGCTACTTTGTCAAAGGAACAAGACAGCTTTTCTAACAGGAGAAAAATCCTGGGGAAGATATGGCTCATAGATCAGTAATTTTCTTGTCCCTGGGACAAACTACGCAACACTTGCAATTCAAAGCAGGAAAGATTTATTTAGCTTCATGTTCTTGGGGGTTTGGTGCATGGTAAGCTGGCTGCAAGGCAGAAATGGCGAGGCAAGGGACGTGGAGATAGAAGCTATGCTACCACGGATGCCAGGAAACAGAGAGACAGCAGGGTCGCTGTAGCAAATGTACCCCTTCCGCGTCAAGCTCCCAGGATCAGCTTCTCACCAGGCGCCCTTTCCACAGGGCATTCAGCTGTGAACTCATTGGTGGGTGAATCTACTGCCAACCATGGAAGCCCCCAGTATCCAATCACTTTCTGAACACCAGAGACTTTGGGAGGATAGTTTAGCAGCGAAGTATAAGGCCTATCCTCCAGTTTCATTTTGCTCCTGTCAAAAACTCATTGCACAATTATATTTGTTTCCAAAGGAGTAGGATTCAGAGCAAAAGGTAAAATGTGGAGTACAATAACTTTATTTCAGTGTTAAGCCAAGTTACATAAAAATGAAATGAAGGTTGAAATTTCCTCATCTCAGAGCTAGCCAAATAGCTCAGCAGATTAAAGACCCTACAAGCAGGTCCAGGGGCGGGGGTTCAGTTCCCGGGCTTGCGCGCAGGCCCAGCTTTTGGGGCGTGCTGAGACTGCAATTGAGACTGGGTGTGGTGGCGTGTACCTGTAATCCCAGCTCAAAGGAGGCTATAAACAGGTGGATCATTACGAATCCGAACTAGTAGTGAGACCCTGAGCACCCTGTAATCCCTTCCCTAAAATACAAAGAAAAAAAATTAAAAAAAAGAAAGAAATTTCCTTGGCTCTGAAAGTGTTCATACAGACACGTGAAAACAATTTAAAAATTTTAAGCAATTCCAGCATCCATAGTGATCCCCTGAAGGACCATGAAATGTGATCATTTCAGCTTGTGCTCTCATTTAAATCTTGGTTTCCTCTACACTATATTTTCCACATGATTGTGAGAGAAAATTGTTAATGGTGGGCTAACAACTTTCCACATTGTCATTCCTGATTGAGGTGTATTGTTCTGCTATGCTTTCTGAGAGAACAGTGAGCAATGCTTGAAGAAATGCTGCTGTGAGAAGTTATTTAGCACTGTGTATCCACTTTTTTTTTTCCTTTTGCACCCTGTGAGTGCAAAGCAGATACTGTGGGACTCTGGACACTCACAGCCCACTGACCTCAACAGAAGACAAGAAAAAATGCCTATTGACAAATGATAGACCAGGATCACGTGCTTGGAATCACTTTTGGCTGTGGTCACAAAATGAGAAAAGTTAATGTACTCTTGATAGACTCCATACCATTAGGTCTATACCACACATGCAATTCAAAGGTCATTTTAGAGTTTATAAAGTAGTTTAAGAAGTTTCTCTCCATGTAATATTTTACATTACTTGCCTACTGTTTAACCATCTTCATCACTTTATTGTAGAAGTTTACGAAACTCTTATTCTTAGTTAAAGACCTTTGTTCCTACATTTTAACTGAACTCATTGAACATCCCAAATCATGTGATTTAAGGTGCTCTCCACTAATTACTAAAAGTCTTGATTTAAGCATGTGAGAACAAAAGCAATCTGTAATATCATTTCCTGTTTAAAATGAATTCATCAGACAAAAGTACACTTTCTTGGAAGGTGCCTACCAGCTAAAGAAAAATTAAGTTCATGCATTTAAGCACAAGACTGAAAACTTTTCGTCTGATGACCCTATTTAATGTATACATTAAAGTTGGATTAGGGTTTTCCTGCTGCGTATTTTCAGATAAAACACAAAAGTAAGTCTTCCTTATACCTCCAAAGATTGAGAAGTCCATGCAGTATATCACTCTGTTATGCATTTATTAACCTCATTTAAATTATTAGGAAGATGACACATATTACTATCTGTATGGTTCATCAAATCTCTAGAGAAGGACTGAATTTGCTTAGTCCCCAGAGTGAAAGGAGCAGATGGGACAGAAACTTGAGACTATTGCACACCAGAGATGGTGACCTTCTTAGAGACAAGTGCCCAAATTGTGGTCTCAAACCCACTTATTCATCGCAAAGTGCCAACAACACAATTGAATCTGAATACTGGGGTTTTGGTTTAGGAAAAACAATTCATACCTTAGCATCTTGTGTGATAAAAGCAAAACAGAATAACACACCAGCCATGGGTTTGCCACTATTACCAGCCATGTCTCATTCCTGGATGGGAGCAAAGCACAGCAAGTTGACCCTGCCCCTTCTGGGTAGGATGGTGCTCTCACCCTGGCAGAACTCCCTTATCTCCCTTGCTGCCAGCTCCATCCTAAATTAAAGAGATGAATCCCTGGGAGACCCATTAAGCACTTCAGGAGTTAATTTAAGTTTATCTGCATGCACTTTCATTGGGGAGCACCCTGGGTTATCACCGTTATTTCCGAAGTGTTGAAGAGCTGACTAACGTGAAATGATTATGATGCATGATCTCATTTTGAACATTTTCCTCAGGGTTTCCATCAGCTCTGCTTGTAACTTTTCTTTCCTTAGAGCAATTTCAATTTTCTTATGACTCAGCAAGCAGTGTTTGGATCAATACTGTATTTTTTTTTTCCTCCTTCTGTTTTGGATTGGCCCTTCATCTTTCCTTTTCTCTCTCTCTCCTAAGACAAATTTAAAATCTTTTCCTTCCAAAAGGCAAAACTTTTAAAACTGGGAACTGTGTCCTTTGCCCAAACAGTGCTTGATCAATGTGTCATGTTCTGTCATGTCAGTTTAAGTAACTCTGTCTCCTTGCACTGTGTCAGTCAATAGGCAAGTCACCGTGATGGTCTGACCAGAACTGGAAGCACAGCATGTAGGGCAAGGCTGATGGGATAGGTTTCTTTGAGGCTTTATAATACATTGTGCCCCTGAACACAAACAGGAAGGCCTTCAGACACTGCTTATCAAGAAAACTGGACACAAGGACATCCAAGTATAAAAGATTTAAAGATAAAATACCTGGGATGCAGCTAAAACCATAGACATATTTAGGTGCTGATTTCTTTTGGGTATATTTGATACAGGTATTAAGTGTGTTTGGTTTAATTTTTGTTTGTTCTTTTTTATGATATTAAAAGCTTCTATAATAAATCCTTCAGAGACTTTTCAGTTGAAGAGACACTTGCTTTAAGCTTAATGTGTAGCTAATGCTAGAGTGGTCTATATGCCACAGACAACGTATCTGTATCACTGTGCACAGATTTGTCCCATTTGATGATGCTGTTGCAATGTGCAACCACTGGCCTGGCCTTGTGAAACAGCCACTCCTGCAGATGTACAGCGTTTAGCATTACTGACTATACATTGTCTCAACTAGACTACATTTCCATCAGTCCAGCGTGTCCCACTATCTATATTCCTTTTCATTCTAATTAGGAAAAGGAAGCTATGCTCTGGAATTCTCTAGAGAGATCAGTTTTGTGACGCTCCTTATTGATTTCTTTTGCCCCCTTAACCAAGGGAGCTCTGCAGAATTGATTCAGCTCTGGAGACATTTCCTGTTGACTCTGACGTTGTGCCGCGCAGGCTATTAGGATCCTGCCTCATGCAGGGATCACGGACTAAATATAACCATCAGATAGAATTAAGCACTCATTTTTTTCATCTGATCTGAGTTCATAATAAGGTAATAGAGCGGGATTTTTATCCTGAAATCTCAAAATAAAGATAGAGTTTTAAAAATAATAATAATTATTATTGGCTGGTAAAATTAATAGCTCATGAAGTGTCAGATTGAAGACTCCATCTACACTCCTACACAGTCTGAATCACATTTTAAAAATATTTCAATCTATCTATAGCTCTTCATTTTATTTCTTCCCTCTATAGTCATATGTGAAGGTCAATCTTCAACAAATTTTTTATTACAAACAGAAAAATATAAAAACTCATTTTATAGAACCTTTTGATCAATATGTTCTCAGTACACTGTACACTGTTAATTTTTCCTTTCAATACACATGTTAAGCTCCCAGAAATTTTTCTGAAATTTCATGGGTCTATTTAAGATTATTTTAGAGAAAAGATTTAGCAGAACAAGAAACCTTGTGAAGCCTTGCCTCAACTCAAGAAAGTTCATGCTATTTTTACATTGTCTAGTTTTATGTGGAAATGTTGCTAAGGACATAATAAAAAATAAATAAATAACTGGTGGATTCGCAATAGGTGACAAGTAGGTAGGAGCCTGGTCACTTAAATAAGAAGTGTGTGAAAAGCTTAAACAGGATGATACTCAGATGAAAGAAGATGAGGTGTGTCTAGGATTGTGCAGAAGATTTCTCTGGGCAGCCTTTTCACCATTTGTACACCTATTAAATTAGCCTTTGTCCTTCCTAGTCTCAATGCCAGGATTCTCATTATACTTTCCTCGCCATCCTACTAAACTTGTTTTTCAGAACAGGACAGGAAACTTACTTCCTCAAATAGCATAGTGCATCATTAGCAACTATACTTTAGTGTTGTGGGATTTTATGTTTTAAAATCTACTATAAATTTTAAGGTGAGGCAGACAAGTACAGGTGGCATGTTGGGGAAGCTGAGCTTTTTCTTCACCTTTTCAGTCTTTTAACAGGGATGGTCACAGATTTTGTTACATTTCTTCCATCAAGCTTTCCTTACAGTCACAAACGCAGTCCGGCAAAACTAAGCAATCTCATGGGACACTGTTCGGCTTTTTCTGAGGCTGATTTGAAAAATGAAAGCATGGTGTAAAAGAGTAGATGATTGATTGTTTTTAAAAAAGGGCAAAGCTTTAGGGGGAGACTTTAAAAAAACACCTGCCAACACCAGATGTATACTTAAAACATGGCTGTTATTATGTGCTATGAAAGTTAACTTCTGCTATTAAAATAGAAAGGCACTATAACCTGAGGCAAGAGGAATTTATTTAACCTAGGAAATAGGATTGAGATTTTATACGGTAATGTTGTAAGAGGACTTCAGGAAAAGTCTCACAAAGAAAGCAATACTTTATTAAAGAGAGCAAAATATTCTAGAAAATAGAGATAAATTAAAAATGGTAGTAATGATGGGAACAGTATTATATACCAATACAGTCTTTTTAACTTTTTATGATAAATTCACAATTTCTTTCCTATAATATGCCCTTCTAACTGAATAGAAACGTGTTTTAGGAGCAGAAAGTTAGACATTTTCAACATGAATGCAAAAGATGTAGATAGGCAGAAAACAATTACCCACATTGGATATTGTCAAAACCCATAGATTAACAGCAGTTCCATCTCGGCAGGGACACCCAAGCACTCTGCTGCTCTCTGGTAGTTGGGATTCTTCTTTTATTTCCCAACAAAAGTGATTCTTTAAAATTCCACTGCTGTTCTGCAGGGTGTCCTGTTTGCTGGGCACCTTTGAATACCAGTACCTGGGCCTACCATCTCCTGGAAGCATAGAGTTTGCATTTTCATGTAGAAGGTCACTGGATGCACAGTCTCACAGGGCCCATTAAAAGTGTGTGTGCTATGTGAAAGGAGAGAGGTACAACTCTCTGTGACATTTTCTTCCACCCTGTATTGCTGAATAATGACTTTGATGTGGTCATAAGTCCCTGAGCTCTAATTGCCTCTGGAGGGTCTCTCCAAAGTATACTCTGAAGAAAAAAAAGGAAAATAAATAGACCAACAAAAGCCAAACAAACAAAAAAGTACAAAATGTAGACATAAATGCAATTAGTAGGAAAATGAAGTTAGTCAGTCAGTGTGTGAATGAAGTGGAGAAATGTGTTCTTCAGGGTCCGTGGTGTCTTCCATTCTACCCTGAAACAGAGTAGCAGATTCTTCCTTTCCTAACATCTCTAGAAATGATAGTTTCCTCTAACCCTGCTCATGGCAAATTTGTGGAAAGCTACTATTTCCACTCTCTGGATGATTTCTTTTGGTAGAGCAAACCATGCAAGTTCAGGTCGAGGTGAATCCGTATTGTTTTCAGAGCCTTTGAAATTCTGTACGTGGAGAGTGATGCCATGTTTCTCATATGCTAACTGTAATCACTCCACACAAGGTTCACATGAATGCCACTTGTCTATTGGTAAATATCTCCCTGGCGAGCTGCAGTGATGCTGACTGCTATGTGAAGTGCCGCCTCATAGAGGCATCCTCATGGAGAACAGGCTACCTCTGATAACTAGCAATCAATGTATAATGCAATTCACACATCCCACAAAAATCCAGGTCCTATCAGGATCCATGCAAGTGAGCTAGAACAGGGATTCTTCCACTCTCAGATGCCTCGTAGCACCCTGATAGCGGAAGTATGCAGACTCTGAAGCAGGTGACACAGGCCAGGGCTCCTGACATACAGAACGTGGGAGGTTCTGTATGTGTTGCTTTGAACTGCTAATTTTGTAATGGTTTGTTATGTACCAGCTGATAATGGTGGGGGTTAGGGTGGAGTGACAGATTGCATGGCTTGGCACCCACTCTGGGCATGCGAGGGAGCACAGTTCTGGGAATATCTGGGGAGTTCTGTAGGTGAGGCCTTAGGGTCTGGCCTGGCCCTCACTCCTCCCTCTCTGGTGCTGTTCCCCAGCTCTGTATCCTGGCTACATGAACCGAGAAGCTTTGCTCCATCAGGCTTTTTCCACCATGGAATTTCTGCTTTGGAACGAGCAGACCCTCCAGACCCAGCTGAATCCTCAAATCTGGAAGCCAACTTAAATCCCTCCTTCCTTAAGCTGTGTCAGAGACTGTGCTCCTATATCTGAAAACCAAATAACATAGTGAGAGCCCAACTGAATTCCAAGTAAAGTGGAATAAACTGATATTGGAATCTAAAGTGGAATACGGTAATGTGTAATGTTAAAAAGAAATAAGTTGTAGGAAATTTCCCCTAATCTTAAAGACAAGCTAGCATCAGAATCATTGAATCTCTTTTGAAATTCTAACAGCACTGCAACAGGGAACGAGGGAGAGCAACAGTTTAAATGCTACTAATAAGGGACTAATAAGAGAAGAAAGTTATAGCCAGATTGCGAAGCGACCTTGCCCACAATGGAGCAGATCTGTAAATGTCATTCCCCCTAAGCTTGTATTCTTCCCTTTTCCAAGTGCTCAGGTAAAGCCTCCAACAAACCTCTGAACTTCAGCACCCATGCATGGCTTCTCCTCTGTCTGTACTCCCAGGGAACTTACTGTTTGTGTCACTTAAAATGTATGAATGATACTGCGGCTAAGTGACATTCACATCTTGTCTCCTTAATAGTTTCAAACTTCCTCAGGGAATGCATAATATGTTTTTCCTTCCTCTAACAACAACATACAGTAATTTATGCCAGGGAGGTGCATGCCTCAACATGATGCTGATGTTGACCTTAGAAATCATTTGTGCTCCTTCCCCCGATGAAGAATATACAATACAAAAGTGGTTGAGGAAATCTATTGCAATATAGTGATCAAAATCTGGAGAGTTTGGTTAATTATTTCTGGGTCATATTTTCTTTGCACAGCTTTATTTTCTATTCCTTGGCTTGTCACCTATATTTATAGAACCTGGCTATCAATCCAGTTTAGAAGAAAAGAATTTTGAATTCTTTGAACAGCCTGCACCATCTTTAAATTGTGTGATTACCTTGTGACCCTCATATGTGAGAGATAAATGCAGGCTTCTAAGTAACATTTTGCTGTATGACCTTATTGTTAACCATAATGTTCTGCTGCTGGAAATTAGAAACTTTAACAGGTAAAGCATGTGATAGATTGATAATCCAAACCTGATGCTAATGTACTTAAACACAGGAGAACTCAGGAATAGTGTAGAGAATAAATTGAGTTATCGATTACTTCTTTAGAAGGTCAGACTCCTCTGTTCATTTGAATCTATTGAAAATTCATGAGGTTAATGTTTCCTAAGCAATAGCAAATCATCTTTATTGTAAGTAAGATGGAATAAAATTTTTAGAAGAGTAAAATGTTATTGTTATGAATTATAAAAACACTTCCTCACTGAGGATCATTGTAGTATGTTGGGGTATTTTACAGAAAATTGTTCTTACTACATAGTGAAAGTCTTTGTAGTTTTCCACTGGAGATTTCTTTCTGGACGAACCAGCTTTTTGAGCGAGCTTTGCATAAGTTCTGCTCATGTCTCATAGTAACCGTGTAAAAATCTTGACTATGACTCAATATGCTTTGCTTAGTCAAGGTCTCCAGATTTTTTCAGTGTGTGGAACACACACACATACACACACATATGCACACACACACATGCACACAAATACCATCCTTCAGGATGTCACATTTAAGTTACCTGAATCTTTGGTTATTTTTATGGATAAATATATCCTGAATTTCTGGAACAGGCATTCAGCTATCTATATAGTAAATCGAAAACAAATGTTTGGTAAATGGCAGGAATGCATGAAAGGCCTTAGTAGGTGCATGCAAATTATAAGCTGACTAAACACTGAAAATTTTATTTTGAATAGCTTTGTACTATCCTATCACATACACAAAATAACTGGTGTTGAGAAAGTGTCATGAGTGTAGGTCACTGATGTTATTGCTAATGCTTTGCAATTTTTGATAGCTCAGTAGTCAAGTTTGCAATTTTCTGTGATCTACTTGTGATAATTTCCTCAGAATAATTTTCTAGAAACAGAATACTTTTAAGGCTTTTCTATTACTACCAGTTTACACCTTTGAAAAAGAAAGAGATTTGTGTTGTGAGCAGTAGTTACTTTTATTTCTTAAACTTTGCACATTTCCAGATGACCAGCTTAGCTCCCATGTTACAGTTATATAATGATGTACAGAATCCTGTTTATGTGATTTTCAGATGTTACTAAAATTTACATCTCATCTTTCCTCATTAACCCTTTGCCTTTCTCATTTCCAAGTTTATTTGCCAATCCTGGTCAGTTTTAATAGAGGGATCCCATTTAGATCTTGCAATCGTTTTTATGCTCACATATTTTCCTTTCCAGTAGAAGAAATTAGAAAGGTGTGAAGGAGACAGTGTAGTATATGGGTTAAAATAGCCACAGCTTACCAAAGGATGACATCTTTGTTTCTAATGATACATATATGAGGAGGGATATTTACTTTAGATAAAGTAAACAATTTTCTGATGCAAAACCTGAGACAGTAAAAGATGGGTCTAGCGATATGAGCTAATAGCTGCAAAATTCTGGGGTCAAGACTCCTCTCCAGTGCCTGTTAATGGCATCTCCTGTCTTCTTTTTTCTCCTTGATTCACCTATGCTCTTCACATTCACTCATCAAGCTGGTTTTAGATTATTCACTGGTATCTTCAGGCTTCTAAATTTGCAGCTCACCTTTATAGTCTCATATCAATCAAGAGACTGCCACACACATACTACATTGAAGAATCCTTTGCAAATAAATATTGTGAATGAGCAAATCAGCTGAATGTTTAAGATGTGTGCTGTCTCGGTTACTCTTCTCTTGTTGCTGGGACAAATACCTGACACCCAAAATGAAGGAAGGAAAAGTTTACTTAGTTCACAGCTACTGGAGGCTTCAGTCCATACTCAGCTAGCTCCAAAACAGAGTGGTACATGGAAGAGGGCAGCAGGTCATGGGGGCGCCAAAGAGCAAGTGAAGCAAAAGGAGGAGTAGCAGCAACAAGGGCCTCAGAGAGCACGTGTGTCTCCCTTACGTTGCATTCAGGCTACCTGCTCCAGGCTGGGTGTAGCGCTCATACCCATCATCCCAGCAGCGCTCACACCCATAATTTCAGTGGATCATGACTTAATCATGAACTCTAGAATTCTGCCCCATGACTGCATGAGGCTTTGCGGGGACAGCTAGACACAACCACAACACATGCCTCATCTGTTGCCAGCTCAGAAAATGGGGCTCTAAGGAAACAGAAAACTTAAATCACAATGACTAGAGAAACCTAGAGAAAAATAATCTTCTGCTTGCTTTTTTATATTTTGTGGTGCTATTCTTAATAGTCCACAACAATTGAGCAGTGATCCATAATATGAAAAATTTAGTGCTTGTATATATTAAATTGACTTCTCCACATGACTTGCCAAATCTTGTTGGCCAGTTCATATCCTTAATTAAAGCTATTTTTTTTTCCAAAGGGTTTGGTGAAATTTGGGACAATGCAATATTCCCAGTGTTTTGGGAAATTGCCAGAGATAAACTCTTGCTTCAGCTGTTTTTGCTGTGGAGTGTAATTAATAACACATTTTTCTTCACAGAAGCAATAGCAGGATCGCATCCAGGATGAAGGTATTTACCAACTTGGAAGAGCAGAGTGGAAGCCACCATTTTACCTGTTGCCATCTTTACAGTATTTGAATTTAATGAGCTTTGCTTCAGTGTCTCCAAGAAATCTACTCTACAATCAAAT